>NNCF01131014.1:608876-634736 GCA_002313205.1 Laupala kohalensis | reverse complement strand
CCGTATTTTGCGCTTGCGCGTCCTGGCAAGGATAAAGTAAAAGTGGCACGAACTTTAAAGAACTTAGTGCCCAGAGTGACTGAAACTTTAGATGAATCCTGCCACGAATAGTGTCAGTGTTTGGATTGATTAAGAAACAATTAAAGAGATTTTTGTTAATCAAGTTAAATTCAGTGTAATTTGAGTATCAATTTGTGTTGGGTCTTTTTGGGGGAAGTTCTAATTGTGTTTTAATAATAATCATGTCACGTTGGCATTGATATAATAGTTCAATGGTTTTAATTTGTGTGTCTTTTTGGGGAGGTTCTAATTGTGTTTTAATAATAATCATGTCACTTTGGCATTGATATAATAGTTCAATGGTTTTAATTTGTGTTGTGTCTTTTTGGGGGAGGTTCTAATTGTGTTTTAATAATAATCATGTCACTTTGGCATTGATATAATAGTTCAATGGTTTTAATTTATGTTGTGTCTTTTTGGGGGAAGTTCTAATTGTGTTTTAATAATAATCATGTCACTTTGGCATTGATATAATAGTTCAATGGTTTTAATTTGTGTTGTGTCTTTTTGGGGGAATTTCTAATTGTGTTTTAATAATAAGAATGTCACTTTGGCATTGAAGGGACTGTTCAAGAACGAAGATTTATTTGTTGTATCTTTTGGGGGTGATTTGTTTGAGTGAGGAATGTCTCCAGTCATTAAAATAGCTTTATTAATGGATTTATTTGCCTTGCGTTTTCCTTAATTGGAACCTTTGCATGGTCCTTTTTCCTTCAGATACAAATCGAACCCTTTTTAGTATTGTGGAACCCTGAGAAGAGCTAGCCGGGGCATTCACTTGTAACTATTCAAAATTATTTTCTTATTATTAATTATTAACTTTTAAACCCCGTTCTGCCACACTACTCAAACGATTCTCACGAATTTTGTATTTCATTTATTTTGATGGTTCTGATTATAATACAACATTATTTAACATTCTTCTAAATTTAATATGGCGGACCACCCAAGACGACGGATCTTTTTTTATTGTAGCGTATTGAGGGGCAGATCAGTAGCAAATTGACCAGAAAGTAGTGTTGCAATAATGATGCACTGAAAGAGTTGGAATGGATTATAAAATTTATTAAGTCTACTTACAAATAACTTAAACATAAAATAAAAGGTAATACAAAATTTAAGTCAAACTTTTTTCACAAAAAATATAACGTGAAACAACGTTTATGGAGAAATGAAAATGCAAAAAATAATTATGAATCACCCATTTATATTACTAGATTAAATTAAATTCGTAGGGCGTATTTAGTATAATGAACGATTGAGTACAATATCATGCATCTGTAAAATATCTATACAACCCACAATTTTCTTTTAGCTTCATCAATGCGTCGGATTGTGAGCAATCCCTGTCTATTTTATGGAATTTTTATTTTACCATAAAAGTTGTCTTTTCTTTGATTTATGTATAAAACCGTTTAATATATTATTTTTCTTTTTTAAATTCTTACTCTAATCTCAGTGATGGCAACGAAATAAATCCTAGCTAAGTGGTAATCCCAAATTCCAGTTCAGTGACAATCTCCATACCTTCAGAGGTTTATACATAAACATTTTCGACACAAGTCTCCGTGTAAAAAAGGGGAGGTTCGGTTGAGCTTTCCCTATGGAGATATCAACAAAGTTTTTAATTTTAAAATGCAACTTAATGATATGACATTTATCTAGAGACGATAATTAATTATAAACTATCGAAAATACCGATGACAACTCCCGGGCGACCCTAAACAAATTTTATTAGTGTGTAATATTTATCTTCATGTTACCTCCTAGTATTTCACAAATCGTCATTTAAAATATTCTCAATATTACTGCTACATCTATTTTATGGGGTACTACGGAGAAGCAGCATTGCATTCCTTGCTTTCCATTACTCTTGAATATTGTATCAAGAGTTAATTTTCAAGTCCGGTTCCGTTATATTAATTCATTGCTTACATATTTTTGTGATATATTATTAGAGATTTCTCAGCCAAGTTATCAATTTTACACTAGGAATTACACTTTCATACAACTATTCCTTCGGGAGGCTCTATCTTCAAAGCACTTCAATCTACATTTCTATTTTTCTACGCATATCTATTTTATATATAGACTGGCAGTGCTAGAAACATTGGAGTCCTCCAGCAATATAACTGCGGGACCCCTCCTCAAATATATATGTATTAAATTTCTAAATATTTTTTTTTAGCTGTTTCTCATTATGTATTTTATCGAACAAGAGATTTATTTCTAAACAAAAGAACTCACATTATTAGTAGAACAATTATGGCAATAGTAATACTTCTAAATAGACAATAATACGTCAAAAATTGCCGGTTATTTACTGGACATATTTTAATTCCTCCCCTTGTTTTTGTATTTATATTTAGAAAATGTAGCATTATTGAATGAAAGTCGGATCACTTTTTCTATTCTTTAAAATAAACTATTATTTTGTAGAAATATACTCACATAAAAATTGAATGCAGGAATAGGCCCAAAAGAAAAATATAGTTTATGGGTTTTGAATATTCCAATTATTTATTGTAATAATTAATTTTAATTTCCACTGTATTAAAAACTGTATGATAATGAGGAAGGAGGAAATTATGAACTAGTTATAATCTGAGTATATTTTCTTGTTTTCGGAGAATTCTTCGCGCATTATGATGTACATTTTGAAAATATTACGATTATCATCAAAGAATTCCATCACCACTTTTTATTTTACGTATTCCACGTTTTCTATTAAAAGTAATTGAAATATTTGAAAAATAATTAACTTATTTTACATGAGTATTTATTCAATCAATTTATTGTGGAATATCTGTAATGTGTAAGGTTTTCATTTAACGTGAGAAAGAGATATTCATTGACAGCTAATAATATTCCATTGATAATTGTTCGTGACCTTTAAATAGTTTCAATATGATAAATTATAAAGATCTTTAGGAAGCGGTGCCTCAGATTTTGATAATTCACCTTCGACATTCCGAGGTTCCATTAGGAGCAGTGCTCGCGAAGCACGAAGTACGAAGACACTTCCAAATCTCTTCCATAATTACTGCTTTGGAGATTTCTCTCCGTAGATGACAACGGAAAGGTCAGAGATCACGAGAAAATTTGGTACTTTTCAGTGGTATTTAAATTCGACAAACCAGAGAAACTATCTATTACACTACAAAGACATTACTTTCATGATACACTCCATGCTCAAAGTTTTCGAAAGTGTAGTATATAATATAACCCGCATTTGACGTTACATTAGAGAACATTCGAATTATTAGAACCCCAGGGAAAAGTTCTAATAATATGCATTTATACTGTCTCTTATTTATTTGCTTGCAATATCCCACTTACGTCACGATATTTCATTTCTCCACTTTTCTTTCTGTCGGGGAGGGGTGGAGGCGAATAAGACGGGTTTTGGGTAAAAACTAATTAACAAGGTTCAAATTCATCTGTCAAATTTTATTACCATTTCTGATTTGATGTGTCCCCAAACGAAATTACGATTTTATCCGAACAAAAACGCATCATGCCATGATACATATTACTCATTTTTATCTTTTTATTTTTATTAACATTCCAAAAAAATATAGATTTAATTTATGATATAGTTCATCGCTGTGCTATAATACTAATTTAAATATCCGATTAACATGCAAAGAGGGGTTCTTAAACACATTTGACGACATTTATAAGTTTGGTGTTATAGAAACACGCAAACATTTTTTTCTTATCTCCTTGATCACGAGATGTTTTCTGTAAAGTGGTAATTTAACTTCTTTGAATCTAATTGTTCACAAGAATCATCTGTATCTATAGTTCTTTCACTCTTCGACAGCTGTTTAGGAAAGAGAGTGCAATCCAGATACCGCATCGCACATGTGTGAATACGACAAATCTAAATTCGGTGAAAAAACCGAGGTAGGATGAAACAGGTCTGTTATCGAAAATCTGTAACCGCGTCTCTTCCTCGAAGGGAGAAAGCATGAAGGGACAAAATAGTACAATAAGGACTCGCACTCAACGAATGTTGTTCTCTCCACCAGAATCCCTCCCTCTGCAACTCTCATGCGCGGCAAGAGGAGGAATGAAGTTATAAAATCGATCAAACTTTCCTGATATAGTTAATGATCTTCCTCTTCATAATGACTATTTATTTATGTCATGTTTTATTTTCGCCTGAAATATTTGCTTTAGAGCAAACTGACAGAACTTATTCAACGTCACCCTGGAGTTTGAATTTGTCTCATCTCGGCCGTTTCACACAATTACATGTGAATAAGTGAATTTGGTGAATAAGTAATTCCGCAGGCACTGCCCATTTCCATAGTTGACGCCCTTGTTAAAAGTGCTAATGCCCGCATTCGCAAAAGACTCGCAAATTTCCAATCACATGTGACGGTTTAAAAATTTAAGGAGCTTTCTGATTCGTCCTGACACTTTGACACGAGTTCATAAATTTTGAAAAATTTCCATCAAAATTGCATACCACCCAAACTCCTATCGATAAATTCTCTATTTAATTTGTGACAATTTGGGTAAAATTTTTATTCATGTTTTATAATATAAACAGGGTATGTGGTTTCTAATTATTATAGACAATCAAAACTAGTTCACATATTACACTTTATTTACTCCAACGTTTCAACACTGAACAGTGTCTTCATCATGGCATCTACAAGTTGGTTAAAATTCAGTATTAATATTACACATTGATTATTTCTTTTTGAAGANGTCTATTAATAAAAGAAATCGATGCTTCAAAGATAAGAAACATATATAAACGTTTCAATGTAATATAATACATTGACAAATGTTCAAAAGTAAGTGTATGTATTTACATTAATATATATATATATATATATATATATATATATATATATATATATATATATATATATATATATATACACATTAAGACATTAATCATATACATTTGTAAAACATCTCGGTGATATACTCCTCACCTTGTCAATCTTTCTATCCCGAACAACAAAAATCAACTGGCATCACCAAGTTAGTTACATCACAATCAAAACATTTATAAAAATAAAATGATGTGTAATATGTGAACTAGTTTTGATTGTCTATAATATTTAGCAACCTCATACCCGGTTTATATTATATAACATCAAGACAATCAGTAAATAAGAAAATATTGTTTTATTAATGTTTTCCGGATCCCTGCCTATTTTAATACGAAATACTAGATCTCGCGTAGCTTTTTCAAAAGATATTGGCACTGTTGGACCAAAATTTTATTAGACTTATTTAAACAGACGAGAAATTTACTCTTATTATCGAAATTTTATTATCGAAATTAGGGTTCAGAACACGTGCATTGTACCTAAAAGGACTAAGAAAACCAGACTGGGGATACATATTTATTGTTTCAGAAATGGATGAAATGTTGATTTGATTAATCATTTTTTCAAAACTGACATTCAATCTTTGAGCTTGGTACGTTCTGTATCGCGTTAGTTTGTTTCTGAAATCAATGAACGTTCAGTGGTCGTGGCCTTATTTATTCCACAACAGAAGTAGATTTCAATCTGTGAGTATTCCTTCGACGGAGGTAATCCTAAAGTCAGCAGAGGAAGAAAGCGATGAAGGATTTCCAGAAGGATGATGATCCCACTCAACAGGCAGAAGAAGACAGACAGGGACATAAATCTCTCGGGTAGCTATGGCTTCCCGAGCTAGTGGTTCGAAACAAGCTTCTTTAAGCATCAAGAACTCTTTTATGTTTGAAGAACTTAAGATGATGAAAATAAATTAAAGTGAATTTATTAAATGATACAAGGTAAATAAAATCAATAGGAAGATTATAAATGAAAAATAAACTCTGTCTCTCTACCTATTTGTCACCTTTTCACGAGTGAACCACGGAATGGATCTTGATGAAATTGAACAAGGAAATATATGTCGTGTTAAGAAGGGACGTATTTTGAATTTTTTTTTTAAAAAAAAAAAGGTTTTTATAAAGGAAGCCGAAAAATGAAACCATTCTTCGAGTGCATTGTCTAAATCGTTGAAACAATGTAAAACAAAAATATTAGCCTTAAATGTTTCTACAAACAATTCCGCAATATAATATATCTATCTTTTACATTGTACTCATAATAACTATTTGTATGTTGAACATAATAGGGAAATTATTAGGTGATGTATAGGGTTTTTTATTAGTAACAAAATATAATTTAAAAATCATTTCATCATCGCATAGATTGCAAGGAGATAAAAAATTTCCTTATCACCGTGACATTTGAACGTATAGTCAAGCAGATAATGTCATATTAATAATGTGCAATTATTACCTAACCGCGGCGCTCCACTAGCTTCACCGTCCGGCGTGAATGAACATAGTGAGTTCGTCTTAACCGAATGGGTAAATATGTGAAGGTAGATGACGTTAGCGGAGGGTCGCAATTACGAGAATTTGCGATTCACCGAATTTATTTTGTTTCTTGATTTTCTGAAACAGTAAATAGAAGTAGGTTGAAATAGAACAGCTAAATTTAATCATAAATAGAATCAATTTGATAAAAATAGGAACTTACATTTAAGTCAAGCTGATGGAAGAATTTTAAAAACTATAAATCCACGTAAAAGAAGACAAGAGTAACACCTTGTATTTTATAATTTATTTAAAATAAATCGATTGTAGAAAATCCATACAAAAAATTGCATTCTTATGACTGTTGAAGGTTTATAAGTTTACAAAAAAACAACGTTTTTTCTCGTAACCTTCTCGTGTTTGGTAATAATATTAATGATAAAGTGATGCATGCGATGACCAACATTTGATGAACCTTTCTGTCAATATTTCAGCAGATTTTTGTGTTTGGTGTTATTTTTAGGGTATAGAATTCAATATTTGTGGAGCTCAAATACAGTAATTTTGATTGCTTAAATTGCTTTAACTTTGATACTTAAATGTTGTTCCTTATGCACAACAACTCTTTTGACCATTAGCAAGCCTAGTTCAAATTTTTTTAAAGTGTTTTAACGTACGATAAAAGTCTTATCATGTTACTGTAAAGTCGGGTACAACTTAAAATCTTCCTCAAAAAACAATGAAAAAGTTGGTAATTTCTAAAATGACCGGAAGACAGGTCCTTCATTTTCTGCAAAGCAGGTTAGTGGACAGTCTCCGAGTCATGTCAGAAACCGAGATTACTGATTGCATTCCCGAAAGGAAAAGTTTAAAGTGTGTTTTGATGACGACATTAAAGGGCACCTCGTTTCATATGTAGCTGATCTAGCTAATCAATGGATGTTCGTCAACAAGGCAGAGTTTTTGCAGATTTGGAAGATATGTCATGAGTTTCCAAAACAGAAGAAAACTGTGAGACAATCCGAGTTATCTCCTAGAAGTCCCGAAACTAAAATCCTTTAGAGCGCTTCAACATGTTACCTGGGGGTTTTAGTTCGACATAATTATTTGGAAAGAAATATTTGTGATTCCATTTTCAATATCTAAAATCATGATATACTTTTATTTTTAAATGGTCAAGAAATGTTCCTCCGGTACCGACCGTACCAGTAACTTTAATAAACATATAGAGAAACTGTAATGTTATATACATGGAATAAAAAGGTTATTACCGTTTAAATTGTTTGTTTTATGAGTTATATGCCAAAATACTTAAGTGGTTTATAATGCAGGACCTTCCCTATGTTGTATATTTCTACCTTTCAAATTAGATTCTTAATATTATTAAATTCTATTATCAATCGCAATTTCCTTCGCAAAAATGAGTTTACGTACACGCGAGAAATGCCCATTGGTAGGAGCGCTCTGTTTCCGGGAGAGCGGGGACCTTGAACAAGACCGGTGCATCTCGTGCGTCTGCAGTTTCTTGGCGCTGCTCCAGAGGCCGTGTTCCAGCTGAGAGGCCATTTCAACGGTTCTCACCCTCAACACATTCTCCCTGCCATATTTCATTGCCATGGGGAGAAGGACGCTGTAGAAGTCACAGAAGAATTTCGAAAAATCTTGAGACCTTAGAATATCCGAAATTTTCATCTGTATCTTATCACCTTACTCCAAAAGATTAATATTTTGATGGTATTGTTATGGACGTATAGGTAAATATCCTATTAAAACATATCTTGTGTACCTTTCAAGATAAAGATGACTTTGGTTCATATAACGAGCTATAAATACAATAAAGTAATGAAGTTGATGCTATTATGTTATATAGAAAAAGTAATATACGGAATATAATTAGAATATTTTTTAATTTTAAAGGTTTTATATTTAAAAGTTTTATTACGAATAGTTTAATCAATAAATTTTGATACGAAACCTATCGGGAACATCAGAAATTTTAAAACAATATTACAGGAAAAAGGGGGAAAGGAATTTTTGAAAATATTATTAACCCAATAACACGTGTGGTTCTTAAAAAACAAAGTTACTCTCACAATGAATAAAAATAATGAGTCATATTTTTATATGTAATGTAATGTGATGTATGATGTTTTATTTTTGATTCGTATATTTTTTATTTAAAAAATATTTTTAATACCTAGTATGATAATGAAATATTTTTATATTGGAATATATGATGGGGTAATTCCAAATACAAATATCTATTTTCTCTCACTGGACATTGCAATGAAATATTAATTGAAATAGAATAGATTTATAACACAAAATTGTGGCCCCAAACGTTGGATGAAAATTCGATGTAAAATTTACTTACTGTAACTCGCAGTAACAAAGTGCATGCAAGGTTCACTTTGTTACGCTGAAATTCAAAATAGTCCAGTCATTCAGTGCTCAAAAAGTGGTCTACTGAGGATGTTTTAGAGAAGTGGTGATATTTTGCTTCTGTATGGTTGTGAAGGCGCTAAATACGATTTGCAACTTTGTCACCTCGAGAATGTTCGGGAAATAAACTAAAAAAATGGCAAAATATCGCCCTCCTTTTTGATTTTTGATTTTTTATATGAAAACGTGCACTGTACGAAGAAAATATTTATTTGCAAAAATAAACAAAATTAAACAAGAACAAAATTACTACAACTTGCATTCGTTCTTTTTTTTCTCAGTTGAAGAAGAGTTCCGGTAGATAAACTCAGTGAGTTTTAGAAATTTTAAAGTTGTAGAACAAATCTGAATCTTTGTTCCTTAATTAATTTTAAGATGCAGATAACGATATTTGTCTTTTCAAATTCGAAAAATTTCAGGAAGTATGAAACAACATCAGTGAACTACAAAACAATAACATTTTTTAGTTGTCTGATTATTGCAGGAAACACGCATTTTTCAAAGGAATATACTTATTACAGCAAGAAACAAGACCAAATTTCCTGTAATCTATACCTGTGCTTGTTATTTGTCAGGTGAATAGTCTATATGTTAGAACATGTTACATTTGTGAACACTTCAACAACTTAATACATTAAGAAATACCATCGCGAAATACGATACGTCATAGGCGTCACACGTCGCAGATTTCTCTTTATTTTTTATCACGGCATCCTGTATATAAAGCGGTTGACTGATTCATTTACTAAAATAATTCTTTTATTCACATTGTATTTTACAAATAGATTCTTGACTTTTAAGAGGCAAATAGTTCAATTTTCTTGTATTTATTTTTTAAAGATAGTATTAAATTTCGCACCTAACCAATATTTGGGTGAAGGAATAGGGAAGGATACATTATATTGCCGCGGAACCTAAAGTATTTTTAGAAGCTATTGAAAACCTTACCTGGTGAGGTCGTGGATCAAACACACTCTCACCTGATCAGCGTTATTGTAGACGCGAAAGTGCTACTCCTAAACTACCATTTTCGACATCGAGAAATTGCAAAAACTTAATGCGCACGGTTGTTTGCTGCATGGTTGTATGAAAGGGAACGTGAAAATCCTCTTTAATCCTCTTTGTTGAAAATCCTTTTGAACGTGCAACAGATATGCCGTTATTCGCCAATGCAGTGATGAATAGAGCTGATTGCACTTCAACAATATGTTTCACAGATTTGGAAATAACATTCATTTGATCACGAATTTCGTATGAACATTTTCATGCACTCTTTAATAATTTTCAGCTGGTGTTGTATATAATTTGACATATTTTCATGAAAAATTCAAACATTTGATTAACTTTTCAATTTTTATCTGAAATTAGCATACACCGCACGAATACAATTTTCGAGTATTGTACATATCAGATTTGAAAATGACTTTGTGGATAATTTAAAAGGGATTTTGTAATTAGAAAAAGTAAGACGTTTTATATCCTTAAAAAATTTGTACTATTTCTCTCCGAATTAAATTTGACCGATTGACTTCTTTTTTCTTTTGGAACTCGTCAAATCCCTTAGCTGAAATGTATATCATTGAGCAGAATTTTACTAACACATCCATCGAAATTCACTTCGTGTCAAGAAACTAAGTGTTATAGCTTATCCTGCCATCTTACGAGCGCTTTTCTATTGAAATTGATAAATCATGCCTTTTATATAGGACACTTTGCTAATAAACATTGATCAAATTATTAAAAATAGTTTTTCATGTTATACTTTCCTTGTCATAAAAGATGCCCTTTCTTCCTTTTGTAGTGATGTAAAAGTCTAGGACTTCCACGAAAATACATGAATATCCTTTCGTGAATAACATGTAAAAATTTTAAACAACGTATGGTCTTTTCTAGGCAGCCATCGAAAGATTTCGAAATATACTCATATAACGAAAAAAAGCTGAACATTCATATTTTTATGTTAGGAGACAGGGAATGGTGTACGTGGGTTGGATATTTCAAAACGTAATTCTCAAGTTTATATCACGTACAATTATTTCCTTTGTGTCATAAAATGAAATATTTTAATTTACAAGATGTCGAGTGTCAAACTGTGCCCAAGTAGTCTTTTCAGAAAAATACTCCAGATACGAGAATTTATCTCAATATCAATTTTATAAGGGAAGCAGTAACACAAAATACAATTTTAAAAAATCCCTGGTTCTGAAACGCCATTCAAGTAGGAGTGAGATGCCCTACAAAAGCCATTGGTGAAGCACTTTGTGTATTTCATAAAGCTGTGGACTCCAGGGAACAGAAACATGCGAGGTTCGTCTGAAAATCGAAGCGTCGGCAAAGAACCAGACGCTCCGAGATATTGTCCCGAAACGTCGACTTAAGAACGAGGCGAAATAGATCGGAGAAGGAAACCAATTGCATGATGCGATTTGTCCGTAATACTGGCTGCCTCTGGTGGACGTCGTCGAATCGCACTCGTCAGAGAAGAAATGGGAAGAAAATGTAAAGTTGATCATAAGAATAGTAGGAATACCACTATGAGACAAGAGTAATTCATTTCTTTTGAAAGGAAATGGATTTAGCTTTTTCAAATTTCAACGTTCCTGAGCTCCAAGGACGATAATATTTTTCTTCATGTACATTACCATTGAGTTTTTTTTTATACGAGATAATTATTTAGGCAATAAATATTTATAATAGAGATCAGTTTCTTTTTTTACATCTTAAAGGAAAATAGTATTTGAATCATTGAATACCAACAAAGAAAGATTCAACTTCCAAAGTGAGAGTTATTCGTGCACTGATTTTTCTCGTAATTAATATGTATTGCACCGAAGGGCTACAGGATTATTTTCTGTTATGTAACAGTATTAACACTCGTACGATCAATTTGAACATACTTCTATTTCTTGAAAAATTTATTCAGTTTACAAATTAATGTAATACGTTCTCTCCAACTATTTGGAAAGAACTTAAGAATACTCATAGAATCTGTGTGATCGTGGGATTGAAAACAGTGCAAGCGGAAGAAGTCAAATAAAAGCGCGTTGTTTCTCAATAAATGTCATTAACAGGTATAATGATGAGAATTATATCTCAGCAAATACTTTAAGCAATATGTAACGTACAATGTGAAAATATGTAATAATTTTAGCACACATACAAATAATTATTTGTGTTCTTGTTAAACGTTGATTGTTTCATTGTCCTGTTTTAGAGAAAGGGAGAAAAGATCAAATAACTTATTCCTTATATTTAAATCACATTATAACATGAAAGTATTTATCTATCTCCCAGTCCGTAAATTATTGTACACTTGTCATATTCTTTATGAATTATTTTGATGCACAAATTATCAAAATAAAAATATAACATTTTTCGCATTTCTTAATTTACATGTAGCATCCGCCGATTTAGATAACGGAGAACAACTTCGTCTTTGACATTATCTTCTCCCTCATAAAGATTTCGCGTAATCTTCTACCCTCATTCCTCAACCTTAACTTCTTCCAATCTCTCACAGCGTAATTAGCGCATAATTAATGTCAAGTTTGTTATAAATTGCAATTTTACTTCTTTAAACTCATTAGATCCGCTAGCTGTGCGATATAATACCACAAAATTACAATTTAACCCTGAAATACGATGGGAATGCAATTTTTTGGAAACGCTTAGTGTTATGCAGTCACGGAAGTTTTTCTGTTACTATCTGTGTATTATCCAAAACGTGCTTTCAACATGAAATATCTGAATGTGAAAGAAAGAAATGACGTTCAATGAGATATAAGAATTGATAAAATAATAAGAATATGTAATATCTACTTCAGAGTACTGCATTACGTATATTATTTGGATCGATGAATACTTTATTTGTTCTCGACTTTACATTATCAATAATGTCAAGCAATAACGATGCAAAATAGACATAGCAGCGTTAAGGATGACATACTTGTCAAAGATGTGGTCTTCGTAAATGAGGTGAAGTTATTTATTGTTTATTGATATAAGAAATTATTCAGGCATTCTGTAGGAATCAAAGAGTAAATATTTCGTTCTCTGATAGCTCAACCGATTGATACAAAGCACTGGGTCAAGCAAACCTTGGTATGCATTGATCGAGTATTCCTCACTACTAATTTAAATCACAACAGTATAACAACTTACATAACATAATTTGACCTAGTTAATAACTCCNGAATATGAAACAAGTCTTGTATAGTTTCAATTGTAATGTTCCCTGCAGAAGTAATTCCAAAAAAATCTACATTCAAGTATGTAAACACTTGAGAGTACAGAAATAAAGGAGGCAACCTGACACATGGTTGAGAAGTTCGTAATTTTTTAGAAAAAATGAAAGCAAAGGAACGCGTTTTTCTATGAACCATTATTTGCAGGGGAAAAATAGATACTATAAATAAAGGAACCATAATTAAAAAGCATAATTAACATGTAGATAATTCCCTAGGACCAATTAGCACATGACGTGCAGAAAATCGCTTTCTTGGGAACGACTTGACTAAGCCTTTTTGATTTCTTGACCAAGTCTGTACTTCAACTTATTTCCGCTAAGAAAATCAACAAGAACAACTATGTTCAGTGCAACATAGACAACAACATTAATAATAATAATAATAAATCCAGCTTTTGCTGAGAAAGAATCCTTAGATAAAGAACCCCTATATAAGTAAAGTAGATGATAATTCAAATGTATTGTTTCATCGTCATGATGATCGATCATGTTCATCATCGCAGTAAAATTTTCACAACATTATTCAAAATTAGAAATAAAGAAACAAAAAACAATTCTGTGTACGTTGTACACCTGTGAATGGACTGGCATTCTGTTGTTCAGATTGTTACATAGATATATCCGTGGGCGCGTGGCACAAGACTTGAAGTGAAGGTGACAGAAGCACTCGGGGCGCTGCCACAGGAACCAAGTGAGACGGAAATTCCGATATGCGAACGCCTGCACCTCCGCCAGATAGCACTGTCTGAGAACAAGGCACGGAAAAGGAGGGAAGTGAGATAGACACATGCACCATGCAGAAGGAACCATCTCCTCCGTGAGTGAACCGAAACCAGCACATTGGAAGTAGTGGGGAGAACGGCGAAGATAGAATGCTGCGTTTGTTACCTATATGTGCTACACGGGCATGAAGTGAATAACGATCAATTTAATGATAGAAGGAAATATTGAGAGGAACAATAATGGATTTTCAGAATTGGTAAACACGATGATATTAATGTTGTTGGCGGAACATGCAAGTCGTATAAAAACCCAACTCATAATTATGAGAAAGAACAGTTATCACCGAAATAATAAACCAAGGTGATGAAATAACCATTAGGAAGATAACGAAATGAAGCAGAAAGGGATAATTAGTATAAATACAAAATCAATAATTGAATCAAATGAGAAGAAAATGTTTTAACATTGTCGAAGGACCTAGATGAATCAAGATAATAAAGTGGTAGAAGAAAAAGAGAAAATTCAAATGTGGTGATTTAATAAACGTAAACCTCGAATTACAGCTAAGAACAAGAGGAAGGAGAATATAAACAGCGTTTGTGGGTAATTTTATGAAACAAAACATAAATCTTTTTAAGAGAATATAGGTAAAAACGTTAATGAAGAAAAGAAGAGGACCGAAGAATATTGGACTTCACTGGGTATACAAAATGAATGTAGAAATTCGTGAGCAAAAGAATATTCGTAGGCACGAAAAATATAAAACTGCAGAATCTACGTAATAATCCGGTACCAAAGTGCAACAGAATTCTTCAGTGTCTTTCTCAACCATATGTTGTTTTCGTTCGTTTCTAGTTTCTGAAGGTTGTTTACCACATAGAAAACTCACATTTCTCATTTATATACTAGTATGACATGGTGTCTTATTAATTTTATACTATTCGACTGAAACAAAAAATCGTATTCATATCTAATGGTATGAAGGAATAAAGTTAGGATATTCACGTACTGTCGCGAGAATGACATTTCTTCTGTAACTATCTTAAGGTGAGACTAACACTTTTATGATTTCCTCATGTAATTTTCCATAACTTTCAAGGTTTTTAAGTTTGTCTTTTTTTATTAATATTTTTTTCTCGATAAGATGCAATGTATTACACCATCAATAATAAATGCAATTATATAATTTATATGACCGGTGAGGTATATTTTTCAACATGAAATCACAATAAGTACATGTTACTCTGTTTATTTATGCCGATTTTAGATATATTAGTGATTTAATTCTACAAACGCTAGTACTACGTTAACTGAAGTTCATTGTCATGAGATATTCCTAAAAAATGAACTGATTGTCAGTAAAGTAAAAAGTGGTTGTAACAATAGTTGTGACGATAATTTAAAAACAGAAGGTTGGTAATCCTGTACAATCACAGGAGCAGCGACATCGCAAAACTATTTTTTTTTGTTTTGCTACAAAAAACTTTCCTTACGTTCCTTCCTTACTCTCTCCCTCCTTATAATAAAATAAATCTTTAATAAAATAATAAAATCTTTTTGTAAAAACAATTCCGCTACGATGACCAGGAATAGAACAAACGCAACTCTATGTTTCTATTTCCAAAATTTGTTTTCATATTTAATTTAATATTACGTTTTTTCAATTATGTTCCCAATGTTTAGCACACTGGACCAGACATCTAATATGTTCAATTTGGAATTCGACTTCCTTATATGTACGTTCACTGAACCGTGCGGTGAGGTGGGGCTATTTTTGGTTCGTACTAATCAGATATCCGAGCCTTTGATGAATTTCCCGCGTGTCTCCGACGTTTGTTGTGCATCTGTCGGCAACCGCAGAAGCATCTGCCACAGGCTTCGTCTCCCGTCGGTCGTCTCGTTGATGTAGTCCCACGCAGAGGACATCACGTCAGCAACCACACGCTGTGCTGGCCCGCCCTCTTCGGCGAATAATTGCCGTCCACAACGTAGCGACTAAGTGTTCAGTGACGTCATACATACATTGGGTGTGATGGCTCATGGGTTTGAAACACGATATTAATAGCTATTTTTTTAAATTTTGTTGTAAGATGAAAATAATATGCTAAAACGAGAAACCAACTACCACTTATTCAATTTTTTTGTTATCGTGTTAAAAACGATTATTTCTCTATCAGTATCTACTTTTTCCACTCTTTTATATCTTCCTCCCCATTACTACGTACATGATAATGGTTCAAATTCAATATCATACCTCTCCGTATAAATCCAAATTAAAGCTGAAAATATTATTATAATTTGAGCATTTTATTGCTTGTTTGAAATTGATCCTCTCATACAATGCCGGGACCATCTCCTACATTGGGAATTGTGTACAACTATTAATAAAACTAAATAAAGTCGAGTATATAAACAAATCTGAATAATCATATCAATATATATTGTTTAATAACTAAATTTGGTTTTAAAACTTGTAACAGAATAATAGTTTATATGTCTCTAGACTGAGATATTCACTATTCTAAAAATATTTTTTAAAGTTTGTGACCCAAAATAATTACAAAGAGAATTTGCTTACAAAACTTTAATGAAAATAAAACTCTGTTCGGTAATTACGATGCCTAAGACTACAACTGGTCACATACCATCTTTATTGTGAATGTAGGAATGTAATGATTTTGCATTTTCTCGTATGGTGAAGAGTGGTAGGGGTATGGGTGCGGTATGTCTGATCTGCTGTTAAATGAGCTCTAGAGGGAGGATGGCGTAATAGAAACGACTGCTGAGTGATAGAAAAGGAGCAGGTGAAGACCAAACAGTCTTTCTACTCCAACAAATACGAAGAGAGATTCTTGTGGTATCTCCCGATATAATTAATCTTATGAATTCGTAAATTGAAGCATTTTAAAATCGTATTTATAGAGATTTTGATAACTTTGATATATGGTTTAAAAAATAGATTTTGTGGAGAAAGGATGAAAGAACCAAACTTTTTCGTTGAGGTCGGGTAAGTTTAGGTTGTGGCGGTGGTTAAACCGATAACCGATCGGTGTGTTGAAACGACGTTGTTGCAACTGCTACCAACTGAGACAAAGTAGTTATAAGAAAAGGATCGGTCAACCAATCGGTATGTGAGTAAGCAACTTCACTGCAAAAACCAACCACAACCGAATATTTTCAGTTCGTTTTGAGCTTGAATGATGAAGTATGAAGAAGTATTTTTATAGCTGTACTATTATAACGTATTTCATGACAAATTTAATCGTTTCATTGAATTTTAAGTATTACTATTAATTTAGTCTAGAACCTTCACCTCTAATCGGATGAGAAGTCGACCCGGATTTACGTCTTATTTTACATATATCTCATGTAAAACTACTGTCAAAATATGACTTTCGGTCAAATTTGAACTTGAAATATGGATAAAATATATTGATAGACTATTTATTTTCTGATAACGTTNGTCGGGAATCGAACCCTGGATTTCTGCTAATATCGCAGGGGTGTTCAGTAGGTCTGGGTGGAAATGGTGCACTGTTGTGGAAAGCGAAAAGGTGATGTAATGGTAGTTGCGATCAAAGCAGGTGTCTCGGGTTCGATTCCCGACGCGTCTCCGTTTTCACCTGACCAAAAGTTATCACATATCTTCTCCAGGTGTAGGGTACACGGAAGAAATATAAATATTTATTATCTCTCTCCTAATACTAGTAAATACTTTAAAAAAATATAACAGACAGATTTTTAATATTACTTTTGAAAAATGTATCTTTCCAAACATGTAGCCACCTAGGACTTCTCTGTATTTAAAATAATAATGTTTTGAAGTATAAAGCCATAATATTCGTAACATTTTGTGTGTGAGCACATTTTAATTTAGAAAAATATGCTCAAAGATTTTGAACACGATTTGGCACATATTCAAGAACAGAACAAAATTATAAAAGAGTAGGTAATCCATTAAATATTTTGTACTCATCACATATACACTGTACATGATACACTTCTAAGAGATAAAAAATAAAAGATGTAATTTACATTTTCAATTAATATTACACAAGGTGCACCAGTACCACGAGTAGATCTTCAAAGCAGGAGATGTTAAATTTTTTCATGAACGGGTTTTTCGTAGCATGCCCTTGTGTTTGCCATCATCTAGGTCATTAGAGCTCACATAGGAATTTGAAATTTGGAGCAAAGTTTTAAAAAAAATATAATTTGCTTAATCTGGATGGATACAATTATTTACTATAAAACATTCCATTTTAAATCCACAAAAAAGCATTAGAAAGTTTCTATAACAACAACAAAAACTTTCGTGCGAAGCCGGGCATAGTCAAGTAGTCTTTTATAAACAACCAGCTGATTAACTCGCGTTGCCCGGGATTCTTCTACTTTACTCAGGAAAAAATAAAATCTACCTACATTACGATTACTTGCTGTTTTTTAAAACATTTGTACAACATTCTCATTTTATAAATTCATAGTGATATAAATTTAATACAAAACTCTCGAGAGTCGCGTCGGTCGAAATTTCGCTTCCGAGGCATGACCATGTCATTGCAATTCTTGCACTATCTAAACTATGTTTCGAAATTTTACGATTTCTATCTTTGATAAGTGCACACAATAAATAACCCATTACATTTGATGATGGTTAAATTTTTCCTTCTTAAATTACTCTTAAATAGAAGCATTTTAACACTTCTATTTCTTATAACGTTTTATAAATAATTTAGGTTTTGTATATAAACACCGCCATCGCGGACTTTGTGGTAACACTCTTTGAGGCAAAAAATACTTCCATTCATAGTTTCACCTATACATCTAATCTATCTCTTTGCCAAATTTCATTACGATGGACCCAGTGGTTTAGTCGTGATCACGTAACAAACAGACAGACACACTTTCGCGTTACGCATTTATATATTACTAGCTGATAACCCCGGCGTTGCCTGGAATATTTTTTACTCCTTATATCAACGAACACACTCTCTGGAAACCTCGCAGGTCGAATTTTTAGTTCTGACACAAGATACAACTGCGGCAGTGCGATTGCACAATTTTATTAAAACGCTTATAAAATCTAAACGATTCGTCCATGCTTTACGATTTAAAGATGATTTTTTTTTATGTTTGTTAAATGCACAAAACATAGAACCCATTAATTTGGATGAAGATTGATTTTTCCTTATAAAATTTCTCTCTTAAATTGAAGTATTTCAACACTTCTATATTTCAAAGCGTTTTTTCGATAATTTAAATTAATCTTAGTAGATAGACATATGCTGTCGCGGACTTCTTTGTAGAACTCTTCGAAATGAATAATATTCCCACTCATAGTTGTCACCTATCTCTAACCATTTAGGAGGCTTAAGGGAATATGGCCGATTTTACCCCAATTTCGTCGACATTTATCTTTAAATACATTCTTTATCTTTCTTTTCATACATTTAAAAAATAAAAGTTAACCTATGTTCATCCTTGACATCTTCACTATCTCCTTGATAAATTTCATCACGATCGATTTTGTGGTTTAGTCGTGATTAAGTAACAAACAGACAGACAACATTCGCATTACGTATGTATATATTAGCATGGGTATATGGATTATGTAATATGGATTTTTAACGAACTGGCGTATGATTAATCCTCCACGTTACATACACGTAGTATAAATCGTGTATTCCAAGAAATGGATACGTTGAGTTTTATCTCATTTTCTTTATTCTAGAACCGTGTGTGGATGCAGAGATCCGTTTCAAGCGATCGGAAAATTATTCGCGACATCAAAGGACGCAGTCACACGTCCAATTTGCGTTTGCAGAGAGACTTAGCGCTCTTGAGTGTTGACGCCGCGCCATGGAGTCAGATGTTGTGAAGTTGCATACATTTGCATGTGAGAGACGCCTGGGTTGCCTTGCTGGCATGGGAGCAAGGACAACCATCAACACGCGAACACGGTTCTCAAGAGAGAGAGGGAAGAGAGAAAGACCGAGCACATTTCTGTTTTTCATTTATTGTTCTTACTAATAAATGATCAATAAAGTTTCATTTCTGCATCGTACACTCGCCAAGTGATGAAATAATCTTTCGTTTCGCAAATTTTCCGAAAATAACATTCACACATTGACGTAATGCGTAATAAATAAATATATTTACAAATTATTTTCAAAATAATGACCATACACTATTTATATAATTCCATATATGTCGTATCCTATATGGAATAATAGTTTATGGTTTACTCCATGGTTTAACGTTTTGCCACGCAAATAAAAAGAGAATCAAGAAATCAGTGAGATTGGAAAATGCGTTCTCCCCATTCAAAAAGTGATAATATTTACTGTCTCATTATAGTTTTGTTTCACAATACAAAAATATTATGAACAGAAATATAATAACTCGAAAAATATCTTTATAATAACGAGCAGTTTCAATATTTATCATGGCCAAATGTAGTAGATCAAAACGAATGGAATTTGTGAATGGATATTCTATCAAATACATGTATTTCATGTGAAAATAATGCAAAAAATTTACAATCGGGGTTTCTACATTAAATATACATTAAAATTTTAATTTATAAGATATTATAAAAACAGGCCCTTAATAATGAAATAATTAAATATTTCTTCAACCCTGGTTTTAAAAAACCGATACTGTGATTTTAAATAATTCATAAGCCTGCGTATGTTTGTGTTCGCATAAGTCAAAACGTAGGTTTCACTAGCACCTCTTGTTTGGGTAGGTGGGTGGACGGAGTGGTGGAAATGGGTTTATGGATAAAAATATTTGAAAACTAATTTTGAATTATAAAAATATGAAGTTGCATCGATCCACAGTATTAGGGTTGATGAGATTTTTAAACTACCAATACCGTTAATTTTAAGTTGAGATCACATACTGGCACGTTATCCTTAGAGCTGAGGAGGGAATGGTGAGACGAAAAATTAACGTACAAAAACTGTTATTAGGGTCGACTCAATGGTTTTTCTGTATTCTGAAATGAATAATCGTATTTCCTAACATTATGTTCCTATATTAGCTACATTTTGCACAACACCTCTATAGGTGAGGTTTGGGAAGGGTGACACAAACAACTATCGAAAAATTCAGGTAAGAGATGATTTTACGAAAATTCATCTCTTAAGTGGGTGATATGGGAAATTGGAATTTTCTAAAAAAACATTCTCAATTAAATCAGTGAAAGTGAGGTATAAGTGCACACCAATACTATTAAAACTTCTAACATTGATGGACAACAAAGTGTATTTTAATATTTTTGTCATAATGAATTTCACATTAAACTCACAGAAAGAATTGAAACTGTCCTGTGTCTAGGTATGTGACATTTGATAGGAAAAACTGAACTTGAATAAGACTAACAAGATATTTTATAGGCCCCTGATCATACGTTAATTTTCTTTCGTTTTTGGTAAAAATATAAAGTTTGAATGACATGAAGAAACAGATACAAAGGCCGGAAGGCGGAGACAGAAACGGAAGGCCTGAAAAGGCAGCAGGAAGGAAGCTGCCGTCGAATGTTTGTGAGAACTTGAAGTCATCAATTCCTGTCACAGTAGACAAGGCGAACATTAAGAAATATATATCTTACTCCAATACACTGACTCTTTGTAATACACTTGTGTAAGGTACGTTTTGTATATTTATTTGGTTCCAAAGGGTACAAAATTAAATAAATAAATAAATAAAAATAACGTTTCATACAATATAATAAAAAAATAGTTTGAGTAACCACCAGGTTGCCAAATTTGAAGAAACTCAAATTGAGACTTTTAAACGATTTGCTTCCTTGATAATTGGGATAAGATACTTTTTCATTTGGTGTACATTCAAAATACAGCATTTTGAGGTATTTTTAAAGTAAGTCCGTAAACTCCCTGAGGCTTGAAATATGTTATGTATCTATATTTGGTAGTTCTATGTACTACGTCATTGTGAAAAGAGTTGTTGCATTAGAATAGCATTTTCTACGATTTAAAACGGTTCAAACCTGCTGGGAACCTGGAAACCTGGAAACCAATCGTTAAACAAATCCGTATTAGTAGTAACATTACCTAAGATATATATTAGAGAATGTTACTGCTAATTTCAGCGCACCCGAAAACTATGATCTCAACACTACATCTCCTTCCTTTCCTGTGGGGAGTATATTGGTAGATAGACTGGCTCTTTTCTTCTTAAAAATTAATGTAAAATAGAGGACTTATGAAGTTTGTTTTCACAATGCAACGATCACCATATTATGAATATTTACATTTTCATTCTTTTAATATTTTTCAAATTTAATATGTACGTTTCATTTTTTTAAATTGAATACGTGTTTTTTCTTTTCCAGGTAAGTATCAACCAGAGACGTCTTCGCCATAGTTCGCCGTGGGTGAGTGAGAAATTTTAAGATCAATGTATCGATCCCAACTCTGTAGACTCAAATACCATATGATGTGTTACACATTCTGGTAGGAAAACTATTATTATCAAATTTATGCACTTAACTATTTCAAATTTAGGGAATTTAAATATGTATTTTTCTTGAAACTAATACTCATTTGAAAATAGTGTATTCATGAAAGCGAAAATTTTTTACAAAAAAAAGAGGAAGACAATCAGTATTTAACAATATAAAATGTATAGATGGTTTCTTTAGTATTAAATTATTTTCTATACATACGTGATTTTTAAACAAATTATCTACGAGTTCTTGCATGTCAGAGACAAAAATTTTAATTTAAGAACAAAAATGCATCTTACAGTCGCTCACACAACTGGATGTTTTTTTCAGGTATTTTAATACATTTCATGTGCTAATGAGTTTGAATTAGGGAGAAAAAACGAAATGTATGTACAAAACACTGATTTTACAAACATCACTTTGTAATTCTACTTTGCTCTTTTCTTAAGGATATCATTGTACCGAAATCCGAATAAATCTGACTTTTTGTGTGTAGTCTTCCAAAGAACAGTTACATCGAGAGGTATGCTTTCGAGGAATGTCGAGTTCGAATAACGTTGCACTTTGCAGTAATGATCCGGGAAATGAATGAACCTTGAAAAGGGACATAAGGAAAGAACATTGTGTTTACGTGGTTGCCACGTGTCGCTTTCGAGGTTATCGACCGCCCGTTGTTGTAGCCGATGGTCGAAAGGCGGTGAAGGACGAAGCACGAAGCACGAATCAGCTGCAAGAAAAGAGCAGGGGTTACAGACTGCGAGGATCTCCATAAATTACGTTACGCGAAATTAACCGTTTAAAAACCTTTCTTCCAAAACGAATATGTAACTACTCTTGCCTCCCCCACCCCAAAAAAAAAACAAAAAAACAAAAAAACAATACAAAAACGTAACCTTTAAAGCGACCTCCCCCTCCCCCATTGAGAAAAGATTTGTTTTTCGGAAAACGTGGGGATTTATTTTGATACTCTAATCACGATCTTCGTTCCTCATTGCTCTGTGACATTGTAATTGAGAAAATATATTACTATGCCAATCTTTAACATTAAAAAGTGACATATGAAACATACCCTATAAAACAGTATGAAAAGCGTAACGTAACAACTAGCAACTCTATCCCATCGTAACGCAAAGTAAAAATATCATAACCCAGCTTCTTCTTTATTATTTGGGACGGCTTGACAGGATCTTTGACATAATTAGTATTTTGTAGTCGATTTCCCTCACATACTTCTTTCTAGGTGCTGGNTTCTACCTCTGGGGACGCCGGTTCAAACCCGGTCCGATCCAAGTAGAATCCGAGGTGGTGGACGGAGCGGTGCTCGCGGCAGGTTTTCTCGGGGTTCTCCCGTTTCCCCTGCCTATCATTCCACCACAACATTCACTCATAATCATTCACACCCATTTCATTTCATAAATCACCGCTTCAGGGGAGGTGCGTCAGGAAGGGCATCCGGCACCATGAATATTCCCCAGCCAAATCCTAAGAAGCATCATATCCATCCCCATTTGCGCCGATGTCACACTAAAGTGGGAAAAGGCTTAAAGTGAAAGAAGACTTCTTTCTAGGTGCTACAAGGGCAGCAAGCGTGAGTGGGAAGTTCGTAAATCAAATAATTAACAACTAGTTTTAAGCTTCGAGGAATGATTTTTAGAATGATTCTTCTATTTTTAAAACACGTTTATATTATGATTAGTTCATATGATTAGCGTGTACAAGCTAAATACCGTATCCCACGTATATAGGAAACTAGTAAAACACATTGCTTCAGTTTAATAGCATCATTCCCTTTTTCGCGCAAGACTTAAATTATTTGATCGTAAACTCGGACGCTGAAGTATGTGCGCACCGAGCTATCCAGCTTAGTCGTTTGCTCCATGCTGTTTGGAGCGGAAGTGTTGAGTACTACACTGAATTATCGGAGTATCGAACGAATTGTGGGACTCGTGGCAAAAGCGAGAGCATTCGTCGTTTTCGTGTTGGAACATCGAAAGCACTAGACGACAAGATTGCTAAGAAGGCAATGCAGAACGAGTGCATGTGGTAACACAAAAGAACACGATTACTAAATATTCTTCAAATCTTACAAAATTTACAATACTGCTGCAAAATAGGGGCGTGACCTAAATTGATTTTTATAGAAGGTAACTTATTCGTATAAGAATAGAAAATGGTTTGACCTTAATAGACCAACATCAGAATTTCTGACAGGATATGGGGCAATGAATGTGTGTCTCCACAAGAGGGTAACTGTAAAATCAGATACATGTATATGCGGAAATGCTGTAGATAATGTGAAACATATATTATTTTATTGCATGATAAATGGAGAGGATAAAGGGAGATGGATGACAAAAATAACACAAATTGGAATATTTAACTTGAAGGTCTGAGAAAGATTTATAGAAGATGAAGTAACATTCAAAGACATCCAGGTATATGTGACAGAAACAGTGCGACGCGTTCCATGTGATGTTACGTAAGGAAAGAAGTTTTGCTTGTCTAGGTGGGGACAGACAACGTTTCAAAAGCATTGAATGAGTGCAGTCAAAATACCAGACTGTTATCTATGTTGGTACTGAAGAAAAGGAAAGTAAAAAAAGAAAAAGAAAGAATAAATTCTTAAACCCTGGTAATGGAAATATTCTAAAGGTAAAGAGAGAGTAAATAAATATATCATAGGGTTCTTCTTGTGTGTATGTGTTCAAATAAAAAATATAGTACTCATCTTCCAAAAAAATATCTTTTAAACTCTTTTATAAAACTGATTTTGTAATGTTAAACAATACTATCTCCCGATACCAAACACAAACTCGTTAAATTATGTATGCAACCAGCTTCTCAAACGTGTACAGCGGGCTTAAGGTTCTCACCTCGATTGTCTATAACTATCGATTGTTTAAGGGAGAACTCATACCTAAAAAGGGATGAAATACAAACAATATGTAAAGCTTTAAGGAGTTTCAAATTTCCTCACTAATGACTTCAAATTTTTGATAGCAAATAAGAAGGTAACCATGTATAAATGATACAGAAAATTGTTTACTGACTAGTCTAAAAACGTCTAAATGGCAGCATGAGAGACATAATTAGAGTGTGCTGTAAGATATCAAATGGGCTAAATATTGAGAACAGTGATTTATACTTATTTAGGGGTTCCTCAATTTTCCTTCTTGGTTTTTATTTTATATTATTTTTCATGTATAAATGATAAAAGGTTGCTTGTCCTAGTTTTATGTAAATCGGTCATCGTTCGGAACGTAATATCTGCTTTTCTAATTCTGAGGAAACGAAGGAAAAAGACCTTTCGGAAAGGTGCGGAAGGTAACAGCGGCGCAACGGCGTGACGAAACGCGCGAAAAGCTCGAAAGCGCGAGTGGCAAGAGGATACTTCATCACAGTCAAGTCACAGGCTGCGACAAATCGATCGTGGACGCTTTCTGTCCCTTGACTTCCTTCTACCTAAGGCAGTGCGCACCTTACCTCGAGGAACGACGAGCAATGTGAAGAGAGATGAAAAACAAGAAAAAAGGTCGAGATTAAACTAGTCATGCAAAATCATTGAACGTACACTGTTAACGCCTTCTCTAT
>NNCF01131014.1:592161-608818 GCA_002313205.1 Laupala kohalensis | reverse complement strand
ATATATATATATATTTAAAACTAATTTTTTGGACACTGAGAAATCTTAATATTTATATTTCTAATTTTAATTAATTTTTTTTCATGGTTTATGCTTTTCTAGTGCCATTAAATATACATTAAAGAAATAATGACCCAATAAACTAAATCTCAATCTTATACGTCACTTTACAATTTTTATTTCCATAAATGAGTAAACATTCAATACGTATCTGCCAACTTCAATATAGCTCCTAGTGAGTAGAATGTACTATACTATTAAAGGTCAGTTTACAGAGATTAACTGGTATTACTAGCTGTCAATAACAGATATAAAAGGACCATTTTCCTATCGTGTGCATTATTGGGTAGTATGCGTTGGACGGCAAATCATTTCAATATTCAAAAGTCTTTGCACATGACAGTTGTGCAGTGTTGTGTATGTTGTGGACGAAATATTAAGAAAAGTTAATAGCGGTGGCTGTATTTCCGTCACACACTCAACAAAATAATAACATTCATTGTCATCAAGTAAAAAAAATAACCAATTAAAATGTTCAACTTCTTATACATACGAAGTTTCAAATATTCAGGAATTCTCACTTTTCACACGATAGTACTTGTGGAGGATTTTTTTCATTAAAAGGAAACCTGATACCGTGGATTAGCTTTTAATTAATTCAAATTTATGAGTTTCATTTATAATAGGCCCAGTCACGTAAAAATAAGTGGAATTTTTATATAATAGCTGAGTACCCGCATCTTTGATCGCGAAAATTCTGTAATAATGTCTCCATTTTTGTCTTCGTTATATCGGCATTGGTATCCACTGAGAATGTTATCTATTAATTGTGAGATTTGATAGTATTGGTGTGGGTCCTCAATACCTTATTTTCAATTATGTAAATTCAATTCAGTTTTTACAAAACACTTATTTCCAAGTTGAGGTTACTAGATTGTCTGCTATTCACATTCACTAAAACACTAAAATGTGTCATTATTAAAGACAATCAGTCACATTCACTATCTTCTGTAAATTTTTTGGAAAATTGAAAGTTTTAAATCGCAACAACTTCATTTATTAATATCTTTACCGTTAATAAATGAAGTTGTTGTGATTTCCAACTTTCAATTAAACACTTATTTCCCCCTTAGCGATGATTTTTTTTGAAAAATCCTCTTAGTGGACATTTTTGATCATTTTTGTGTTAAGTTTTTCCCAACCCCAAATCTAGGGGCGTCGTGCGTTTCATGTGGTCTGAAGGGTACATAATATCAAGGAAATATGATTATTCATCGGAGAATACACAATAACCGTGGACTGGACTGTAATATTGGTCTTTTTATTACACGTTATTTTTAAGTCTCACCTTTTCTGTCTTCATTTCCAAGAATTCAATGTTCCTATGTGATCTCATGTTGAACATAACGGTATTGGTAGTTGAAACATTTTTCAATCTTAAATCTATGCATCAGATGCATTTTTTATACTTCAATATTAGTTTTAAATTATTTTTTTCATAAAACGATTTCCACAACACCCCACATCCCACCGAAGCGGTGTTAGTGGTATGTTTGTTGCATAAGAGTTGAGTTAAAACTTAATACGATAACGGGATTTCGCCATAATAAAACAGGTCTAAAACATTCAATTTAAAACAGTAAATTGAAAAAAAAATTATTTCAAAATTTATGGGATGTTGCTCTTGGACTAATCCTGGAGAAGCATTTTCCAAATTTCAAAACTCTTAACCATTTTGTCTCTCCACTCCACAGAAGATATAAATAAGTGAATAGATATGAATAAAATATTTTAACGAATTTCTAATACATGTTTTGGATTTCCATAAGGATCAACCCTAATCATACCTAATGGCTCACTTCGAAGCTCTAGGACTTTAATTACCTGCTCTA
Organism: Laupala kohalensis; assembly: GCA_002313205.1. Classification (NCBI taxonomy): domain Eukaryota; kingdom Metazoa; phylum Arthropoda; class Insecta; order Orthoptera; family Trigonidiidae; genus Laupala; species Laupala kohalensis. The sequence continues at coordinate 606,926 of NNCF01131014.1, read as the reverse complement.
GGACAAAAAAAATCAAAATAGTAGTAATGTAAGTTTTTAAATTTAGTTTCGAACAAATCTACTAGGACTCTGAATAGCACTACATTTTGCAACTCTTGGCCATTCGGTTTCTAAGCTACGCATTGGAACCACAGAAACACAAACTCTCGGTAAAATATATTTTGAAGGAATCAAGAACATTTTTTTATCGAAGAGGCGCTATCAATCTGATTTAGAGCCAAGATTGTTTTCATAGTCAATAGTATATTTACGTATGTATCATTAAATAGACATTCACAACATTCACAAAAAGTATTACACAAAATCAATAAGTTATGGTAATGTTATTCACTTCACTATTAACGAGTAAAATATTATAAATTTCACTGACTGGAAACCTAACCTCACATGTTACAGAGAGGAATGCTGTCTGTTTGCTCTCCAAACCAGCTACGATCTCGATTGCTAGTCGATAATCGATTTACTAATAGGAAATCGACATGGGTGCTGGAAAAAAGGAGATGAAAACGTCTGTAGCCTAGAAGAGAAAAATCATGCATTTAACCTCGAAAAGAGGTATAAAAACGATGATTATCAGTAATATAAGGCAAATTGCAAACATCAATGTATAGGGGAAGCATCATTACATTAAAATATATCTTCTAATAGTAACTTAAATGCAAATCAAGCGAGAAAAATGTAAAATAGTGTAATCGGTCAACGGAGATACACGAAAATTCGCGTATATATATTAGCATGCTGGCTACCTGAAGATACGTGTGCTTGCAAGACGTGTCAGCGCACGACTCGTTTCTTAAGAAACGAGTAGTTCATGTTGTGTACCGTATGTTTCGTATGTAGATCGAACTATGGGAACAGTCCTCAAAGGTCTATCAGGTGTATCGTTTCAAAATCTTGAAACCTCGAAACGGCAATGTTGTTTGCGAGAAGTGTTTCTGGGGAAAATTATTTTAGAGAAGATACCATTATGCGTAAATTATGTTTCACAACTAATCTAATTCGTACGCAAAAAAAAAACTATTTCACAAATAATCTGTCCCCCTCGTTACATTCGATGATCATTTTTAAGTACATTAATTGAGTTTTCAATTTTTTGTCAGTATTTAAAAAAATAATTAAACAATCCAACAAAATAACATCAGTTATTAAAGTTATCGGTCAAAATATGAAGCAATCATTCGTTTCTGGCGGAGATCAACGATGAAAATCAAAACATTGATGACGCGAGGCTAAAGTCAGTTCACGAAATTGATCTCAATTCTATGCTGTTGGTGAAAACATGCCTAAGATATCAGTCAAAGGTCAGAAAGGTGAGATTAAGATATCATTAAAAGGTTAAGATGTCAGAAAAGTTAGAATTAGAACAGAACGTTATTTTTATTGTTACTGAATCTCACCTGTTAAAGCTTTGATGTATTTATTGTTTACAATGCTATCAACAAGTAATTTTTTTAGAAGATTTAATATTTAAATGAAACACCACCATGTAAATCCGATTGAAGCAATCTTCTTTGCGTAGACTATAACCATGTGTTTACTTCCTCCTTCCTTTTAAATGATTGACACCTACAGGTCGGCATATCGTATGCTAAAAATAAATACTTCAGCAGGTAGTTGTGAATAAATCGGGTTCTCCTATTTAATTAACAAAGAAATTGATTTCTTAGACAGCTATTCACAGAAAAATGAAAATTATTTAACAAATATGTTTTCTTGTACGGAGAAATAAAATGAAGAAAGTCTGTCTCAGTGATAATTGATCACATAGAATTCAAAATAAATTGGAAAGAGATTGTACATAACATTACATAACAAAAAGCAGGTGGATGGTACGTATTTTAAATCTTATTTGGCCAACGAAAGGAAGTATGAGGTAATCCAGTTATTATGCCATTAACTTCCAAAACATGCTTGTGTTTTTTGTTTGTTTCGCTTCAAGTCGTCTGCGTCGTCACTACACTGGTGCGCCCTAAATGAAGTCATTGTTGGTCGTAGCCATAAAGCGCCATTTGAGAGTTCTAGCGTTGAGGCCTGCGTCGACCGAAACGGCCGCCGTCGCGGCACATAAAGGGACGATGCGCATTGACGCGTCACCAGTTTGCGGAATTCATAAGCACGAGATGTATTTCGCCTGTTCTCATTCTACGATATCTTTTGCTGGACATGTTAGATATTAGCAGGTTTATGCAACTCTTAGAGTAATTTCGATGTAAATAACATCTTCAATCTTCGAACGTTTTGCATATTCTGTTTTATAGGATAAACAACAACATTTGTAACGAGAATTTCAGTCCATTTAGGCCGGATTTCACCAAATGGCACCTGATCCGAGTTCAACTGAACCAAGTTCTAAATTGATTCACGTTCTTGATACCGATCAGTCTGTATCGGTTTCCACCGTGTAAGATCAAGTGGAAGGTGATTCGAGATCAGTGGAACTAATTTCAACTGCCAGCAATAGTTCTGCAACAGTAATGCAACGTTGTTTATGCACAAATTCATGTGGCCTTGTCGAGCAAAGACTACACAGCCACACAAAAAATAAAATTATCTATACCAGAGACCCAGGTATATGGATTCGACATATTTTTTGATGCTGAGAACGATGTCGATGTTCCCAGAATGATCCATAAGGTCAATTTTTAATTATCGCCGGACTACCTCAGTAGGTTTTAGTGAGAAAATAGTATCAAAAAATACGTCGAATCCATATACCCGGGTCTCTAATACAGATAATTTATTTTTTGTGGGACAGTGCTATCAACAATATACTATATTCTCATGTAGCAATAAAATGGTGACAAATTGGAGCCAAAGATCAGATTTGTCAACATTTATGAAGATTAATTTTCTGGTCAAATGTGTCCAAGTGCATTCGTGACTTTAAACGCAATTTTCGTTGTTAGTGGGATTGTCCGAGATTTTAAACTCTGAAGACAGTTCTAATAATCAGTATGGGTAGTATAAAAAATGGGTAGTTCATGTTATATATCGTATGTTGATTGAACTATGGGGATAGTTCTCATATGTTTATTTTGTTGTATCGTTTGAAAAAACGTGTAACATACAAAGAACAGTGTAGTTTGTAAGAAGCATTTCGGAGAAAAATTTATTGTAGAGAAGATATTTTAAAGATGATTGTTTTTCAAAACTAATCTAATTCGTGCGCTACAAAAAATAACTTATTTCACAAATAGTCTGTCCTTGTCGTTACATTCGATTATCATTTTTAAGTATATAATAAGTAGGTTTTCAATTTGTTTTTGGTACTAAAAAATACTTAAACAATCCAACAAAATAACTTTCTTTCGTAATTGGCTCTACAATATCTTTCTTGATATTTTAGCCTGGTCCACGACAGCTTTGCATCTCTTTCGGTCTTGTACCAACACGGGCCAGTTCGTGATTTCAAGTTCTTTGATATTATTCAATACGTCTTCCCTCCACCTAGTCTTTGGTCTTCCTCTCTTCTTTGTTGATGCAGGATACCAGTTATAGATTTTTTACTGTTCTCTCATCCTGCATTCTATGCAGGTGTCCAAACCAGCCAAGTCTGAGTACTATTGTATGGTTTATTATATTATTAGACCTGATGAGGTTGTCAATTTCATAATTGTATGATTCTCCAGGTACCATCTGATTCTTGAACAGGACCATATATCCTCTTATAATCTTCCTCTCGAACACATTAATTACACGGATATAATTTTCTTTGAGAGTCCACGTTTCTACCTATATGTTACTATGGGTTTTATGAAATCTTGGTAAAGTCTAAGCTTTGCATTTATTGAAAGCAGCTTACTCTTGAATAGTTCCATATTAGCATAGTAAGCTGTACTTGCAACTGCAATTCTCTCGGAAATCTCTTCTTCGATAGAATTACTTTGATTTAAAATTGAACCCTAATATTTAAAGGAGCTGACTGATTTGTACTTTTCATTGTCAAATGTTTCTTCTTGTGTGATAATTTCACCAGTTTTACATTTCATGTATTTGGTTTTTCCTTGATTTATTTGTAATCCAAATGATAATGATTCTTCCTTCATAAGTTTAAAAACGTCTTCTAATGGTCAGTGCTGTCAATAAAACATCGTCTGCATAGGCAACATATTGTTTTAATCGAAATAGAAGAGAAGATTGAAAATATCTTGCGAAAACAATAATCAAAGTAACTGAAAACGTCATAGTTAGGAAAGAAGACAAAAAGAAAATTGAATTGTGGGATAGCGAATGCGGAGATGCAATAACCAAGAAAAAAAATGAGGGAAAGAAAGCCCTTCAGTTAAGAACTAGAAGCTGTAACGATAATTACAGATCGGAGAGGAAAAAGGCAAATAAATTCTGTAGAAGAAAAAAGAGAGTATCAATAGCAAAATAATCGCCATGGAAGTTTAATTTCCAGAAGAATGAATCAAGGAAATTCTTTGTGGAGCTAAAAATGAAAAAAATAATGAACAGTGGAAACATGAACGTCTTTAAAGATGAACATTGGAACGTGTTAACACAAGAAAGTCAATACTAGCAAGATGGAGATCTTTCTTTGTCAATATATTTAATCCCCCAGATATAATAGAAGTTGCAGAGAGAGGCAATCAAGATTCACATGACCAAGATACAGAAATAGGAAATGTCATCGTCGAACCCTCGTTTAATGAGATATGCTATATAATTAACAGATTGAAATGCAATAAGGCAGCTGGAACTGACAACATCCCCGCCGAGTTAATTAAATATGGAAGGAAAACCCATAAAAATGTAATACATAATCTTATACTTAAAATATGGAATCAAGAAAAGTCCCAACGGAACGAGAGTATAATGTCCCCAGTTTACAAAAAAGGTGACAGGTTCGATAGTAAACATTACAGTCCTATAGCATTGTTAAACATCGCATACAAAAGTTTTGCTGCTCTTGTGAAGAAGAGACTAGTTGATATAGTTGAATACAAACTTAGTGAAAACAAGCAGGTTTTCGTAGGAATAGATCGACAATTGACAACATATTTGTAATGCGACAAATCTTTGTAAAATATTATGAACATGGAATCAAATTACAAAATATATTTATTGATTATATCCCGGCCTTTGATTCTGTACTAAGAAATAAAGTCTTCGAAACCCTAGTAAAATACAAAGTACGAGCAAAATTCAAGACCAAGGCCAAAGTCAAGATAAACAACAAAATGAGTGACAAATTCTCAATGGAATATAAAGTTAAACAAGGACACCCTCTGTCTGCAACATTATTCAATATTACCTTAGATGTAACATTAAAGTTCATATATATTAAAGGAAATATAACAACAAAATAAAATGGGTTATTAAAATTATCGGTAAACATATCAATGAATTATTCGTTTCTGCTCTTCTTAAGCTGAGTTCAATCGCACTGATTGCACGAAATCGACCAGTGTACATGTGAAGGACGATCAGCGCTGAACTCGTTCACTCAATCGACGGTGAAAACCAAAACATTGTTGATCCGAGGTTATATTTATCTCAGTTCTACGCTGTTGGTGAAAACCAGCCTTAGATATAAAAAATGAAAAGTATATGTCACACAAATAGGACTAATTAGAGATATTTTGAACATGGAGTATATATAAAAAATTGACAGCTTCCATCCAAACAAGAAACCTTGCAATAGCAATGTAGGAGGCAAAGTGGCTAAAGTTAAATTGCCAAATAAAAAGAAAATGAAACAGAAAATCAACTTAGATCTTGGTTCAACAGAACTCGGTTCAGGCGCATTTGTCGAAATCCGGCCTTCATCTTGTCTATCAGAAGAGGAATTAAGTCCACTTTCTACTCCAAATCAAATCGTCACAATGTGTCTGCTGAATAGTTTGTCACGAAGCACAACAAGAAGAATAAAATTAATAACACATGTTTTGAAATTATAGATATTTTTTATGAAATACGTTTATCAAGAAGTTATCGTAGGAAATTCCGTTATAAACCCTGTTCCACTCAAACTAAGGAAAACATTTGCGTTTTGTTTGATGAAGTAAACATTTCATTTGGTCAGAAACTATTTGTTGTATTCTATCACCAGTAGTGATGTATCGTTTCGCTTTGCTATATTCTCTAGCAGCTCCTTTCCCGCCGCATGGGTCTCACGATGTGTCCCTGCGGTGTGCAAGTATGATGGATGTTGCCCTGTGCGGCAGACCTTGCAACCACCTTGCTTTCCCTGCGCACACAGGTTTCCCGCTTCTGCCACCATATTCATTTCAGCTCACTCTTTGGGTAACGCCACGAAATGTAAATGGGGAATCTGGATCATGTCATCTCATAAGGACGGTCTTCGGAACTGTCCAGACGTTACATAACGCAAAATATACCGTTTTTAACACCCCCATTCGTCCTCCATAACGCTCCTGAAACGATACCTTTCCCCGCAATAATTGCCCAACGCAAGTCCATTACTCACTGCTTCATATTATAAGAAAATATTATTAGAAATAATACAAAAAGAAAATATTTTGTTGCTTTGCGTGAAAAGTGGGGACACATTTTGAATCACTGACTCAATTATTCGTTCCTCATTGCTCTATGTTTGTGGGTGTTTGAATATGTGGATAGCAGTGACAAACTTCAAAGTTAAAAAGCGACATATAAAGCTTACGCTATAAAGCTTTGCATTACGTATTACATTACAGTAAGGGTAACATCCCCTTACCCGCCGTAACGATATCACAAACTCCCTCCCCACGCAGTTCAACTTCATCAATAAACTCATCAATAATGTATTTTATTACAAAACCGATGTGTTGTGGGGATTTTCCCCATCACCAATGTTCTACAATAATAAACATATTAATGCACAAAAAATCTGAAATATACAATATACAATTTAAAAGGAATGAATGAACCTAAAAATAGAATAATAAAACATTATAAAATACAATATAATAAACTTACTTAAGTAACATGGGATCAAATAAATAATTCGGTCTCAATTCAGTATAAATTGAGGTGTCTCGATTTAATCAGAGTATTCAGAAAAACATTGACAGAGCGAATGGACATCGATTATTACAAAATGTATCTGACAATGAGTACAAGGCGAAGAAGTAGGTTAACGACTAAATCAATTAAAATATTGTAACAGAAGAACAGTTGTGGACTGAACGGACAACGATCATGTGTAAAATGAGATTGACATAGCAGGGGAAGTTAACGATCAAAGAAGTTTAAAATTGTACCATTCATTGAGGCAAAAGGATGAAGGTTATGTAAAAGTTTTAACATTTCTAGGTTTTCGTGAATATTTAAGTTCGGACCTATGTTTCTAAATTTAAAAATTTCAAAATGTGAAGAAGGGTCAAAAGAGTTATTGCAATTGCAAAGGCTAGTTCAGTATTTCTCTTCCAAACTGATGTTCATCCAATCCGATGGAGAACTTCCTTCCCATTTGTATTTAAGTTATGTGCTCCATTTTTATCTAAAATTGTTATGCGATGTTTGTTTTTTTTTCAGAAATTTTCCTTAAGAATTACCAGTGTAGAATCAGATTAGTAAATCAATGGAGTTCCTCAACCGTTGACCTATCCTTTGGGAGATTGTGCCGATGTAAGGTAAACTAACAGAGCAATTTTTGATCATATCAATAGTTTGCGGAAATTTTTGTTTTGAAAATTTTTCTCCTTCCTGCTAATGAACTTTGCAATCATTTATGCATTGTAGCCTTTGTTGGAGACAATGGTTTTTATAACGTTTACTTCTGTTTGAAAGTTTTCCTTAGTCGTGAGTACCATAAAGAATCTGTGTATTCAAGAGACAGCAAACTTATGATGTTATATATGCAGTGCATGGTATGGAATTATCACACAAACTTATGTGGGTTTTCTGTAAATGCTAAAATCAAATTTTTTTAAATACTTGTTACTTTGTAATTCCATTTTAAATGTAATGTAAATCTTGTGTATTCTTAATTAATTAACCTCCCTGATTAACTTCAATAATAGCGCTCTCCCTTTAAAAATGACAATTGAATCACTAAAATAAACAAAACATGTAAAGAAACCTTATAATAAAATTGTAAAGAAGGAGTTGTTATTTTTTTCCTCTCATTCAACCCCCAAAATCTCAAAATACTTAAAAAGTGAAACAATAATACGTGTATGTACAAATTTTGTAGAGTTCAGTTTTGAAACATCTACTGCGGTATAAATTAAAGACCATGCAACAAGATAATCGCAGAGAAATTTAAGCGAAAGAAAAGTAAAAGATGCGAGATTGTGACCTCCACGCCAACTCACCTCAGGAAGAGGTAGAATTTTGTGGAGAGCACAGAACGCGGAGTGAAAGCGGGCGTACAGCAATTAAGAGGAGAGAAAACACGCGGCGGCCGCATCAAACGACTTGAGACACATAAATATTCAACCACATGCTAATACGCGGTCGAGAAGCGGTTGAGCAAAAACGCAGCGATGCGATGCAGGAGGAACTTTGGAGAAGGATGCTGCAGAATGAGAACGTGTGTTCCACAGAAAGAGCTCACATGCTCCTCATAACACCAGTTCACGACGTTAAATATCGGGTAAAACTTGAAATTAGACAACCCTTTGAAACTAGACAGTTCGAATTTCTCAAGATTATCATGGGTTCTATTCCCAATGGTCCGAAAAATATTTGCGGGTTTTCTATTATTTGTCGTATCAATCAAGGTAGAATCCAAGAAATGCTGAATAACCAGTGGATGCTTATTCCTTTACGAATAACAAATTTGGTTTCAAACAAATAACAAACCAGATTAAAATTTTGATACAGGAATCTGGTTTATTTCTGAACATCATAACTTTCAGTACAAATCAATGATTTGAAATTAAATCTGTCAAAGGCAATTAACCAACATGATGATTGTTTCAAACTACAGTTTGGAAATTACAATGATATTTTTAAATACATTTTAGAGCTTTAGAACACACACACACACACACATATATATATATATATATATATATATATATATATATATATATATATATATATATATATATATATATATATATATTAGAAAGAAAAAACCTTGCAATTGATTGCGCAATATTACATTTGGCTCATTTTATGGGTCCGTGCATTTACATTTTTCGCTTATACAATAAATTATGGTCAAGAAAAATATCCAAACAGTCACGAAATGAGCAATATTTTATTCCTTTTATCCAGAAATTAATTTAATAGTTCTTTAACACCTTTTCATCTCTTCTTTCTTCTTGAAAAACCCAAATTTTACAATAACTGCGACAGACTCGATTCCAATGAGACTTTCTCTTTTGCAAGATACTAGCTTCTCACTGAATTACAGAAATATGCAAATCCCTAATTAGCGTAATCACTTCGCTTAAATGTCCGCCTCACAGAGACGTATACTCACAACCAGCATATTTTCTTCGAAATCGTGTCCAACCACCACGGCTAGATACACCCCTTTTCTCCAACACAGGCTGCTACTGCTGCTACCAGGCTCTTACAGTGACCTTGACTCGACGACTGCTTACAACGCGGCTTTCCAAGCGCTCCTTCGTTCTCGATCGGCTTTGCGGTAAATTCTTTCAGTCACCGACGTGCAACTGTTTTCGTATTCGTCCAATTCGTAATTCGGAAAACTTTTCCAATGCATAACTGGCTTCACTTGGAGCCCTCGACAAAATATTTCTTACGCGTTCAACTTGCGTTTTACTCGGCCGTTCATTAATAAATTTGACTGTGATAAATACCATAAAATTTGAATCTTGTAAACTGCGTTTTTACGCCCTCTCGAAATTATCGAACTCAAAATCAACGTTATGGTGATTTACGTGAAATTCGGACCGACTCGTCCCCTCTCGATAATTCGCGTACGATTGAGACTGGATTCTCACCGCCGATGATCCGCGTAAGACTCAAAGTCAACCGTCTCTTCCGATGACCCGCGTAATAATGAGACAGTTACCTGTCGTGTTTCCACCTTCTCAGTACTAATCCACACTCTTCCTAAAATTCATGCACGGTGCATTCCGCGAATCAATCGTCTCGTCGCCGGTTTCGCGTCGTTAACTTCATAAGGTGTATTCACATTTTCTTAGTTCTTACAATCAGATTTCAAAAGATTTTTGTCTGTGTCCTATAACTCGCAGAACGCGCTTTTCTTGAAGACTTACGTTTCATCAACCCAATTTAATAAATGTTTCAATTAGAAAGTTTTTACAATAATAACCAAAAATAAATTACTTGACATAACATAAAAGATAGATTCTATACACTAAACAAATACAAAAATGAAATATTACAGTGACTGGAAACACTGGTGTGAGACATAAATATGTAAGCATGTATGCTCATGATAGAAGAAGAGAAGAATAAGTAATAGTCATGTCAATATCACGATTATTATTAGTTAATAAAGAGAATATTGAGAATAGAAAATTTAATTTAAGTAATTACGCACCGATTCATTAACACATTCTCATTAAATAGTAATTTTACGTACTACCAGTACGTTAATATCAAAAACATTTTAATTTCATCGTAATTATTAAATTTCTTCGCGGGATTGTTCTCTGCAAATTCACTCAATTGCAATTATTAAGTCATTGATGGGGATATTAATAGATTAATGCCAAACAGAGTCATCAATATTCGTTCATTTTCACTTTTGGCAGCGGTCACTGATATTATTGGATGTAATTCTGTTCCAATTTTAAAGTAATTTATTAAATGTCAAGTTTCATAATTATTATGTTTTTATATGTTAATATAAGGATTCCTTAAGAAATCGTAAAGTAGTTCTAAAATAAATCTACCGGCAACATTGAATTGTATTTTACTAATCAGACTATTAATTGGATCATAAATTACTTTATTTAGGAAAAAGCACTTACATAAACATACAATAATCAGTACATTTGCTTAGGGTTCTCACTTCAATTGTACTTAAAATTGTATGGATACATTATCATTCTACGAGAGAGGTGAAAATTTTACTTCCTTCCTTTTTATCAAGCTACGTTTATGCTCCCCGGTAACCCAATATCTTTCGTTCCTCTTTCCCTCACCTAAATCACGGTTAGGTGGAAATGCAGGTCTCATGGCCTGAACCTCGCCAAAATATATGAAATAAAATAGAATAAGATATCTGGAAATAAAAATTACTCTTTTTTCAGTTTTTATTTAATTAAGATCGAGCCGTATCACTATTTCGACAAATTGAGCTCAAGTTTGTGCATTTGTTTGGAAAACTTGAGTGATCTATGTCTGGAACAACAAATGTTGAATTTTGCAAGTACCGGTTTTCACAGGTTATTAACGATGATCAAATCCAGATTTCTTCCCAGAGACGCCTAGAAAGGCATAAGGTCATCCTAGTCTCTGGCGAAAAAGCTGAATGATGTATTTTACCATTCTTTTCTTTACATAAAGGAATAGAAATATCGTCACAGAGATTCTTTGGTGAAAGTCTTGGTTGCATAATCAAACAACACTAGTGAGAACTCGTTTTCTTATTTGACTCGAAAATCATATTTATGCACATCATTATATTAAAATGACGAGCACCTCTTTTCTTCTACACGTTTACGATGCTTAATATACCCACTATATTAGACATTCGGTCAGATTCAAATATTATTTTTTATTTAGCATTGTAGTATTTATAATAATTGTATTTAAACGTTTAATACATTGCTTTTAGGTATCAATTATATATGGCAGCACAGTTTAGGTACACCTTTCAAGATAACTGCAGTTATATGAGAGACCACCTATGTTATATCTGACAACGTGATCACGTAAGCGTTTAAGTTATTACAATATAACGGAAAATTTCGTTATTTTGGTAGACATCTTAGGCACTCAAACGTTTAATGCAATCAAACCGCAATAAAAATTTGTTCTCCCGCTAGCTATTGAATCGAAGGTGTTCGCAATCACAATTTTATTACAAATAACGACACACAGTTGTCCATGTAAGGAAGATATCAATGCATTCATCCTAAATGGAACAGAGATCCAAAGAGCGTCTGGAGACGAAACTAAGGAGCTTCGCGGGGTGAATGGAGTCAATAAAATAAAATAAATTAAAACAAATAAACAATAAAATATAACATTAAAATCAAGAAGAGCTATGTCAAAAAAATGTTTTTCGGAGACAAATTTATATTTTAAATTATATAAAAATGCTCCTATGTGCCTTTGCAATTTTAAATGGCATGAAAATTATGAGCACACCGTTTAGACATAAAATGATACATAAATAAACGTGGATATCACCAGATCAAGAAGTAATAAATCAAATAGACCATGTTGTAATTAACCAAAATAAGAAAGAGCTGATAGAAGATGTAAGGTCTCTAAGAGGTCCAAATGTAGATTCAGATCACTTTCTAATTAAAGTAATATTACAACAGAAATTGCCAAAAGTCTATAAAATTAAAGAGGAGAAAATCTTAAAATGGAATATATCAAATATGCATGATGCTAAAAACCTGAAAGAATATAGAAATAAATTAGCAAACACCTTGAAAAATCGCCAAGGATGTGAAGAAATCAATGAGGATTGGGAACATTTAAGGAATAAAATAACTGAAACTGCCACAGAAACAATTGGTAAATGTACAAAAAGGGAGAAGAATGAATTGTGGGACGAAGATTGCCTTAATGTTATCAAAGAAAAGAATGAAGCAAGGGAAAAAATGATATCTGTTAATACTAGAGCAAACCGTGAAACATATCGAAGTTTAAGGAAAATAGCTAATAAAGTATGTAGGTTAAAGAAAAAGAAATGGATACTGTGTAAAATAAAAGCAGTAAAAGACAATTACAAAAGGAATGAAACTAGGACATTTTTTAAAGAAGCTGGAAAATTTGTAAATAAACAATTTATCGATCCAGCATTGAGTAAAGATGCAGATGATGAATTGTTAATACAAAAGACACAAGTTCTGGAAAGATGGAAATGCTTTTTTCAAACAATTTTAAACCCAACATCTCGAACAACTTTAAGTATTGACAGAAACAATGAAATAACCCAAGAACAAGAAGAAGATGCCGTTGTTCCCCCTTCATACAATGAAATTTGCCATATTATTAATAATCTAAAAAACCATAAAGCCTCGAACTGACAACATCACTGGGGAATTGATTAAATGTGGAGGAAGAAATTTAAGGAAAGAAGTACATAAATTTCTGCTTAAAATTTGGAATAGTCAACAACTACCAATGGAAAGAAGGAATAATATGTCCAATTTTTAAGAAAGGAGATAGATATGAATGCAGCAACTATAAACAAATCACTTTACTTAATGTAACCTATAAAATATTTGCTGTATTATTGAACAAAAGATTAATTGATATGGTTGAAAGACTTTTTTCAGACTATCAAATGGGATTCCGCCAAAATCGATCTACAATAGATAATATTTTGATAATGAGACAAATTTATGAAAAATGTCATGAACATGGGATAGATCTGTATAATATGTTCATAGATTATTCTCAAGCATTTGATTCATACAGTATACAGGAATAAAATAATGGAGTCCCTGGCTATTTATCGAGTACCACAAAAATTAAGAAATTTGATAGCACTCACATTAAACAACACTAAAGCGAGAGTAAAAATCTATAATCTACTTAGCGAGTAATTTGAGGTGACCTCTGGAGTCAAGCAAGGTGATCCTCTTTCGGCAACTCTGTTCTGCATAATTATTGATGTAATTATCCCAAAGACTGGAATTAAAGGAAACATCTCTTCACGCCTGAAACAATGTATCGTCTATGCTGATGATATACTGATTACTTCAAGAACATACAAAACATTGGCAGAAAAATTCTGTGCACTTAGAGATCTTTAGCTTATGGTCTAATAATTAATAGCAACAGAACTAAATACCTAAGATGTAAAGCAGGCGAAATAAAATTAATAAATATTCATGTAGATGGCGATGAGTTTCAAGAAGTGAGATCTTTTAAATATCTTAGATCAGTCGTAAATGGAAGCAACAATATTGAGGAAAAGATTAACGAAAAAATCGCAGTCGGCAACAGAGCATACTATGCAAACAGAGCATTATATAATAGAAAAGTACTCTCGAAATCAGCTAAACTTCATCTGTATCAAGCCACAATAAGGCCAATAGTTACATATGCTGCAGAAACTTGGATTCTTAAACAAGCACATATTCAAAAACTAATGGTTTTTGAAAGAAAGATTCTAAGAAGGATATATGGACCCATAAAGGTGGAAAATGGTATATGGAGACTAAGAACGAACCTGGAGCTAGATACAATAATTAAACATAAGAACGTCGTAAATCAGATAAAAGCATCCAGACTAAGCTAGCTGGGCCATTTTATGCAGAATGAAAGAGGATAGAACAGTGAGAAAGATATATGAATGGAAACCGCTAACATCAAAGAAGAGAGGAAGGCCCAAAACCAGATGGAAAGATGATGTCTTAGAAGATTTAAAGAAATTGAATATTAAAAATTGGACAGCGGAAGTGCAAGATAGGAAATAGTGGAAAGCTATTGTAGAGGAAGCCAAAACGATGAGATAAATCGTTGTGGTGCTTTTTAAGAAGAAGATATAAAAAATAGTCACATCCGTGTCTACGGTGTCAGCATGATTGCTCGTCACCAAGTCATCCCGGGTTCAATTCCCAGGTGGGGCAAGATAAAATTTATACGAAATACACACACGAAACGAAATACACACACTCATATATATATATATATATATATATATATATATATATATATATATATATATATATATATAT
>NNCF01131014.1:542143-592155 GCA_002313205.1 Laupala kohalensis | reverse complement strand
AATATATATAATATATGACAATCGAATGTCAAATTCTCGGATCTGCTAGTTACTAATAGTTCATAGACTATCAAATGCTGTTTTAATATAAAATAAAACAAGTAAAAACACTGGCATACATGCAAAATTCAAAAGAAAACTATAATTTGGAACCATGTGCTCCTCAAACGTATACTTAGATGGGTTTGTTCCCACCAGAATAGCTGAAGCCAAATAGGACGTGTTTTCATTGCATCTACGTAGGATTTCTTTGCACGTCCAGTATGGTATCGCTATTTTATTTCACTGGGGACAAGTACAGTGTATACCCCCACATTTTATCTCGACTTCGTCGCGTGTTTGGAATTAAAGAAGTATGAGTCTGTTTTTGAATGTATGAAAACACAAGTATTTGAATGAGCAGCTTGCGTCAAGGGGGTGTACACGGGGCTAGTGAATACCGCTTTTCAAATCTGCTTCGTGACGCCGCACAGTGGAGTATATTGAGACGAAACCTGACCAGAAGAATGTTATGTCGTGCATTTGATGGATTATGGCGAATTATTGTTTATATGTATATATAAACAAATGTCATGGTTAATTAAAAGTATTATTGATTCGAGAGGTTATGTATACCTAAGTAAACAATTAAAAAGAAGGTCTATATACATTTTCCTAACATTAATAATGGACATAACATTTATTTATATACTTAAAAATAATATTTCGCCATAATTTACCATATTTTCTTAATAAAATACTTTTGACTAGGTTTTTCCTCGATATACTCCACTATGCGGAGACACGAAGAAGTGTTAAATAGAGGCTTTCACTAGTCCCTTAACGTATTTCTGGTCACTTTACGAACATTGTTTCTTCTTAGAAACGTTGCTTTTACGAATGATAGATATTGTCAACAATAGTATTTCATCGAAAATACTGTTCTCATATTTCCAGTAAACATTAACTAAGTGAAAATAAAATTTGAAAATACGGCGTTGGGAAGCAAAATCTGGGCGTTTTTTTGTTTCTATACTGGGGAGTTATCAATCAAGAGGCATCCATTTAAATTCAACAGTTTTAAAACAATATGTTTTGCGGAGTTCCCCAAGTTTCTCGGTCCTGTACTCTTATTATTGGATGTGAACGACATGTCATCCACCCCATCAGATTGCAAAACGGTTCTTTTCGCTGATGACACTAATTTACTATGTAAACCCGCCAAAAAAATTTGTCTAACCTCTCAGCTTAATTCCATGAAAATCGTCTCATTGTAAACACTGACGAAACAGTGTCTGTGTAATTTCACAATAGTATCACAAAATCTTTACCCCGGGTTTCTCCTCCTTTAAACGGTACACAATTAAAACTCTTACGAATACAAAATTCCTAGGACTGCTTATTCAAGACAATCTCAAATGGAATTGTCACGTTGACAATCTTAATTCCCAGTTAAGCAAATTGTGTTACGCATTCTGAATCTTAGTTAACGTAGTTAGTCCACGTATTTCCCGTTGCGTATATTTTGCAAAAGTTTACTCCCATTTACGTTACGGCATTATCTTCTGGGCAATTCCGGTCAGATCATTCAAACTTACAGAATTCAGAAGAGGATAGTTTGAATAATTTGAAAATATTACCCTCAAAACTCTTGTACACCTTTATTAAAGGAATTAAATATCTTAACACATCCATGCATTTACATTTATGAAACGATCATGTTTGTCAAGACCGAATTGATTAAGTGCCACCCTTGCTTCGTACAAAACTGTCTCGTTCACGAGCACAATACTCGCAATAGTAATAATATTCATCGTCCTAGTGTGTCAACCATTCTTTGCCAAAATGGACCGTATCATTCGGGAATCCTTCTATATAATTCCCTCCCCGAAAATATAAAATATATTATGAAATTGAATATCTTCAAATTTGTGGTAAAAAGCATCTCCTGCACCAGTGTTTTTACAATGAAAAAGAATTTATTAATTTTATTAAATGTTAAACCCGTCTTGTACTTACTGAAGTACTGAACCATTGCTGAAGTACTTTTAAGATAACTTATAACAATTTCAAAAATAACTTATAACATTTTCTTGCATGAATGTGTTGTGTCTTATTTTTCATATAAATTTAGTTTAATGTGTTCTCTACTTTGGCACGGTTGTGTACATTGATTCTGTAGCCCCATCCTGGCCCGGGTTTTTCTCCGTTTTTCCTTCGGGTAGAGGCGGATTTCTTATACAGGTTCTCTAGGCTTTTGTCTAGGAGCATGCTTATTGGAATAATAAATCGTGAATTTAGTGTTATTTCAATTCTTATGATTTTTAAACACTGTATTCAGAATAATCTACAGTTCGATAATAATTCGTACATGTGAAATAATTTTTTTGTGTTAAATTACAAACTTGCTGATATTCTATTAATATCTTAACACGTAACTAACTTTTTAACATATACAGGAATATTTGTTGAATTTTTTCCATCCTCCTTTGCTTTAGGGCCCTTGATCGGAATTGATGGGATGATCCCTTGCTAGCTTCCGGAGAGAAAATTAGTTTATTGTCCTCCACGTGGTCTTACGCAGTTTGTACTGCCTTTTTGACACTAACTTTATTATTGAGAGTTAAATAATTCAAACTACTCGTTAATTCACTAATATCTACAATTTTTTTTCTATATAATGAACAAATATAATTATGTGAAGTGCTCGTAAGTAATCTTGTTTTTAAATCACTTAAAAACTGGAAGAAAATGTCCTTAAAATAATATCAATATATCATCATTTATAATATATCAATATCAGTATTTATAATAATATCAATAATATATGTGTGTGTACATTCGCCTAAATGATTCCACTACATTATCTGTATGACTTGGTAAACTCGTAAAGTACTGTTTACCCGCAATTCAATTCCTCACTTAGACATTTCATTCGGGAAATAATATGACTGAAAAACAAGACCCTCTTGAATTACTTACAGTCAGTTTCTGGTATTCCAGAGCACGATGTAATAACATCTTTTGTACCCCGGACCTTTGTCAACAAAGGCGCCATAGACGTTGCTAAGTCATCTCTTCGCGCCACGGATTACTGAGCAAGACCTGTCAACCCTTTAGAATGTATGATAAGACCTGTACCGTTACCAGAAAAGAAAGAAACGATTTTCACCTCTCAGAGAATAAACACTTTTGAATGAAGAAGATTGTAATTCTACCGACTATTATATTCGAAGTTTCTGGCTTCTTTTATAATTCAGTGTTTGTGAAATAAACCTTGTTATATGATCTGATTATTTCAAACTTAAATGAAAAGAAATACCAATCATTCCTTTAAGCTATATCTACATCTGAACTAAGTAAATTTTTAATTTAGCGAAATTTGTGATTTAAATTAATTCCATTGGAACCAATAAGTGTGAATGCAGTGAAACAAATTGGCATCCGATTAATCCTTATTTGGAAGGAACTCCGCTTAAGACTAAAAATTCACCGGATCAAAATATAAACCACGTTTTACGAGTATTCTGCTTTTCCCTAAAAAAGAAACATTAAATTATTTTGTTAAACTTTATATTAAAAGCCTGATCAAACACAAAATGAGGTCATTGAATTTGTTAACACCCAAGCCATATGCACAAAGTCTACATTAAAAATAGTCGTGGTTTTCCTTCTTCCAAGGAAAACATAACAATGTGCCCCCTATTGAAACTACAAAGATACATTCCATCTTTGAGGCACAGAGGAAAGACTTTCGTGACGGTGGAGCAGAAGTCTGATATCTTAGCACGTTTTGAACATAACGAGGAATCAGTTCCATTTATTGGCATCGTTGTCGAGTCAAAGTGTCACTTCAAACGAAGAAAGTGTCTTCGTTCTTATGTTTACTTTCCCCATATCATTTTTCCTGAACCTTCTGTGATGATGCAGGCGATGTCTTTGCCGCACATGTACTTCAAAGAGTGAGCATGCTCGTCTGGTTAGGAAATGGTTTGCAATGGGCTATTTCTCTTCCATGGCAAATCACTATCTGTTATCTCCCACACCCACGTCATTTAACATAAATCTTCTAGTGCTTCATTCTTTGAAATTTCACTGAAAGAAAAGACAGACTGTGTTTGTATGAATAACAAACACCATGTCAAACCGGACTATCAAATAGTCGCAAAAGAAGAAATTATTTCCATAAATATTTTATCACAGAAAGTTGGTACCTCAATTGTCCGAAGAATTTGGAAACAAGTCTTTGAGATTATATTGAATCATCTTATATATGTTTATATCTTCGTTAAAAGGTCTTATTACTGGATTTGGTTGTTTTCAATATATATTAAACACTTTTATTCTCAGTTATTCAAAAATCTCTTTCTATAGTACCGATATTTTTTGTGAAGTGCGAGAAGCTAGAAATCGTACTCTTCACTGAAACTTTGACAATTTATTCCACGTGTTTCTTTCATCTTGAATAATAAGGTATTTTTTGAGTATTTATATAATTCGTAAATTGATTTCCAACGAATAACTGTCGTCTTAATACATGCACTATTTGTAATTGTATAATCGGTTTTAAATTTATATAAGTCTTACATTTATCTATTTAAAATTTTTAATGGAGGCATACTGAAAGTAAATACAACATTATTACCAAGCTTTCTTTGTTTGTAGAAATGAGTTTGACATGTTCGCTCTCCACTATCAAAACATGAACTACCACGAAATATAATTATAGTGATGGATTATGCTCTGAAATGTTCATCGGTTAAAATAGAAATATTTAATATTACGAGAAAAAGGTTAAATGTAATATAAATAATAATAATGTTAAATATAATAATAATAATAATAATAATTATTATTATTATTATTGGGACTTAAGTGCTCGCCAACATCTAGGTTATTAAAGCCCTAAGATTAAATACATTTGTTATATTTTTTCAGTATCAATAAGTTGATTTAATTACAAAAGTATTAATTAGGTAATTGTAAGAGTATCGTGAGGACTTGGTCTATAAAAGCAACTCCTTAATAACTTTCCAACGTTACAGTTTTTATTTCAAACCTTCATGGCTAATGACTTAATCAGGTGACAATTACTATCAGAAACAAGAAACATTGCTTAAACATGAAGATCATTCGTTATAATACAAACAATATATACTAACATACCCCGTTAATCTATCATAAACACTTCATGTATGATCGAGTAAGAAACTGGTATACACCCCAGCAGATCACATCACTGAATACCATCACGGTGAAAATTAATAAGGACTGTCAGATTCTGCCAGCTTATATACTTAAAGTTATTGCCAACTTATGAGTTATAAAATATTTCCATATTATTGCCAACTTATAAATAATAATTTAATTGAACTTTACAATATGTTATTACTTACATATTATACAACAACATTATTGTCACATTACTAAACAAGAAGAGAAATTATAATCTTTAATTTATTGAGTATGCATTTATATACTATATGTACTACATAAACCATCTACTTGTTTTCGTGATGATATATACATATCCTCTTCACTACCTCTGTATAACCTTTGTCCCGAGGCTTTTGTCTATACACCTTTCTAATACCCCGTAAGAAACCTGGGCTCTGGAATTCACTCCCATTTTATGCTCTTACAGTTATATAAGTCTCACAGTTATGTGTTAAGGAGCATTGAACATATACGTATTAAAACTTTTATTGATGGAACGATTGCTTTTTTGTGTTATGAGGAGTAAATTCGTTTCTTGTCGTCCGCATGGAAGACGCACTTTAATACTGCTTTTTATGCTGACTAAATTTATTATTATAATAAATATATTTAAACATACAAAACCAGCTACAACTTCACAGTAATGCTCCAAATAAACAGATACAATTAGTATGGATGGATAAATCGTATGTTTAGTGTTAACTTTAGTGATATGTGATTAGATTATATTCATTAATATGCAAATGACCTGTTAACTTTTCATTCCTTTTCTGGACAACCAGTTGAAACACAAATGAAGTATTGTACGTCAGAGCATTAAAATATGTGTTTATGGTTACTTATGATTTCATGTTCCCGTTTACATTACAGAAATGGCAACATTTAAAAAAAACATGAAGAAAAGACACTACTTGATGCATTATTCGAAAAGGATAGTTCCTGACTGCAAATACTGGTTACGCGACTGATAAGTAATAAATAATATTCATAGAGATTTATACGCGACTTATGCAATTCTTCATCCTAAATTATCATATACAATTCGAAATTGTTCTAATGTCCTATTTACATTGTCTAAATATCAAACCGTGTGAAACTTGTCTGCAAATAGCATAAAGAAGATAAAGAATTATAATTTTATCCAGGTACATAAAGCGGTCTTGCTAAATATAAGTAAACATTCTCATCTAACAGAATGTTTGTTACTTTCAATTTTCTAGTTCGAAATATTAGTATTCTATGAAATTCCTTGTGAATTAAATAAACTTCACTAACCTATAGAGCATCACACAGATATTTTTAATACGCTTACGTCGTTTTTAATTAACAATCTTTAATGATAAAGTCTATCTAATCAAATTCGTAAACTTTCAGAAGGAAAGGTGGGGAATACAGATTTTATAAATATTATATGCGCTATGTAATGTATATCCGAACCCTGCACCGATTCACGTATTCCTATAACTGATAGATAACGACTATGAACATCTATTTCTCCTACTCTTTATTTGTATTATGCCCCACAGGGTGGAATTAATATTTGCGTATAAGATTCTTGTCATCTTAATGTATATTCTTTGAAATAATTCCTTTAATTGTACATAACATAAATTTTAATATGAAAGACACGCAATAATAAAATTTACTTTACTTCTCACTTTCTTAAATCCGTAATTTTTCTATCCAAATATTTCTGGAAGGCAATGTATCCAAGTACGAGCAAAGATTCTAGTTATATCAATTCATCATATAACTGTGCTAAAAATTCTATTTGTTGTTCTTCCGCTTAATCGCACAGTGTATTCTAGTAAAATCACACTCATTGGGTATAATGTTGTCACAACCTGCCTTTTATATACATCTCCAGATTCCAATGTAACGCGATAACTGTATCGTTTATTAACGACCCAGTACTCACAACAACGCACGATCGTGAAAAGTGACGATCACACAACAAAATATGATCAGGCTTCGACGTGAGGGGGACTTGTCATTTCCTCTTACAGCTGTGCAACAAGAGAGCGAGAAGAAAAGCAGAATCATATACGCATCGTCGCCATCATGAATATTAAGTTACTTCCTTGGTGTGCAAACCTATTTAGATCGCAAGGGTTCTCCATCGAGCCGCATAACGTCCTTTTGTTGTCAGCGTCTCTCAGAGATTTGAAGGTACAACAAAAATTTCGGGATGTGTACATCTGGGGAAAAGTAAGTTGATAAAATCCAATACTGATGAGATATTTGAGTATACGTATGGTGGATATTACTGATGAATATATTTTATTTGATTAGATGAATAAGTATTTTTTCAAAGCAGCAAAATTTGAAATAATGCTTCAAATTTTAGTGAACTACTACTTTAAACCCAAGAAACTTTCCATTTGTTCTAACAAGTAAACACTTATTGATACTTTAGGTCAACTTAAATAATTGTGTAAGGGGATTTACATTGAACGTATCAAACAGTGACATATTATTTCAATCAATAGCAAAAATAATTCTCACCAAAGAACGTGTTCTTGTCCATTACTTAGCTATTTCTACGGTAACACTTTTTTGTTTAGTGTGATAAATAACACTAAATTAAGCATTTAAATTGTCTTGAATAGTAATTGATTTTTGTTATAAAAGCATCAATTTTTACATGTTTTTCCTTCGAGTATTAACAAGTTCTCAAGGATTTCCACAAATGTTGAAGGTGTTTCCGGAAAGTGCACATTCCAATATATTTCTCAATTTTATCATTATATTCGCTCACAACTGACATTATATGAAAGGGGAGGGAAAACTATATGGAGGAAAGCAGTATTTTTGGGGTAAAGGAAATTTGTAGATCACAATAATTGAGTTAAGAATATTTTTCTCATACTTACGCGTCATATTTGATAATTTACCAAAAATATTGCAAAAAATTAAAAGCAGAACACGACTAAGGAGACTAGTTCACGCACCGTAATTTTGGTGTTACTATATAGTTAGATTCAAAACTAAAATGTATCTGAGCATTTCTTCTCACGAGAATAAAAATGTTGTTCTATATTTGCACGTATTTTTCTGTATAGCAATTTGTACAGCAATTGTGTGTCGAACAACTCGGTCCATTTGCCAGTATTAAACACTCTTGTTGGTCCAAATGAACCCACATAACTACATTAAAAGTTATCACAATATTTTTATTTTCATTAAACCTGAAAGTAAATCTCAATGACCAAAAATGAGAATTTTGAGATATTTGAACTAGTCTAATTTTGTTTCTTTGTTATGAAGAATCATTCCATCAAATAAGAAAAAACATTTGCACTACAAAATATTTTTTCAAAATAATTAATCTTTTTATGATGAAGGAATACAACAAGAATTATGTCTGTTTTTGTTGATTCCCCAAGAGCATAAACTTCTGGAACAGTGTGAAGCGGATTCTCTAGAAAAAGTGCCAATAGATAGAAATAGTTTATTTTAAAAATCACATATACTACCTGTGAATCAAACGTGAGTAACTTGTCAGGGCTCTTGGAATGTATTACGAAATTAATTTCCTTCATTATCGCTTGGGATGACTCACGTTTTATCGAATTTTCGTTTGTGATATAAATTATTAATAACTACCAGAACTAACTAGAGTTTTGAAAGAAACTTAAAACAATCTTTAGTGGACGTTAAAATTTTTAAAACAATTCATAAAAACATTAAAATAAAAACAATCGTGTTTTTGTATTGTTAAACAAACACAAAAATTACATCAACATTCAAAGAAAAATTGTTATGAGAATAGTTATATTTTACCGCACGATGGGTATTGAAACACTTTTCAACAAGTCTGGATTTTTGTAGCTCATTATATCCGGTGTTACGCGGGGTTCCTTAATAACATAATAAAATTTGTACATCAGTTTCCATATTTCACTTCATTCGTGGTATTAAATTTTCACAAATTTTGTTTATTACAAAAATTATTTACTGTAAGAAAACATAAAATAAACGCAGTTTTCAATACTGTATGTACGTAATCACGAATTATTTTAAAATTCAGTCAGAACGAAAATAAACTTTATACACAAATAAACAAAGCTCATAGTAAAAACGTCTGATTCTTTTGTTTTCTTTTTACTTTTGCGGTATGTACTTGATAACAATGTTTTCACAACCTTTATATAATTTTGCTTCCATGATTCGATCACTAGGGTATACGTTCAGTGGATTGTCGACTGAACTAAATAATTTATTTATTAGTACAGATGTTACCATGTCTGCAGATTTTTGGAAACAAATCCACTTACTACGTAGCATTTGGCTACAAGTCAGACATTCTCCACTCGCGCTACCATTTCTATTCGCGGGATTGCGTTCGATGGAGGCAGCTGGCCCGCACTTCGCGTCGCGACCACCAGATGGCACTGATGGTGGAAGAGCCGTTTACGGGGAATCCCGAGGAGACGTTCGCAGTAACACCGTCACCTGAAGAAGCAGCTCTCATGGCTGAGCTGGCAGCTCAAGGGGATGAGGATGAGGGAGACGAAGGTGGAAAGAGCCAACTCTTGGAGGAGACACGCCTAGGATCTGTCATCGCACTCATCAATTGGGAAGCCACTTGCGTACCCAGGTGATGATAAACTAATATTTTCTACCCACACATATGGATACTCTTCAACCTTTGAAGGCAGGTTACAAACAATTTGTCTCATTCGATGAAATTTCTTTCTAATTGAAAATCAGGTGATGCAGATCTGTCTGAGTATTACTGAACTGCGGTCAAATTAATCTAACTTTCAAGCATTTCTCTGTTGCCCACCACGTGAGGTGATATCAAAATGGTCGAAAATTTTCCAGAGTGTGAAAGAAACGGGAAATCACAATCCCTAGGGTGCGAATGAAGTGTTAAATGATAATGTGGGAGTGAGTACGTTCACACTTCGCGTACACACGCCCGCTTCGATGTTTCATTTTTCTTCATTTCACGCTTCGTTCATTTTTCTCCCACACACCAGCGAAAATTTTCACCAAATAGGTTGAGAAGATGATAATCAGCAGTTCCCGCTAGAATAGTAAAATCCGGTTCCAGCCGAGGAAGCTTTTGATTACATGAAAATACATAATAGTTATTTATTGCAATAGTTCACTTCTACTTCATTGACTATCCGTATTTACCGCCACTATTATTTGTCTTTGAAATTAAATTTTGTATAATATTTCACCATCTCTAACATTTGAACACAAACGTGACTTACAGAGGAAGTATCGTACGTCGGGAAGATGGCTGGGCGATTCCTAATGATTTCTACTCCGGTCTGTCGTGGGATGAAGCTACCGACCTCCGTAGCTACATGCACTTTCGTCCTCCACGGCGCTCTGTTGGGAAAAATCTACGCTTGCGAGCAGACCACGATCTCCCTTACGACTTCATGGATTCTCTGTCGACTGATACTTTACCTTCTCATTCAATATGGGTGGATCGCACAAATGCGGTGCGCATTTGTAAGCAAAGAAAAACTGCGTTAGTCTCTATGAAAAATAGAAATAGGAAGTTCATGTTAAAAAGAGGAAGAGAAAATCAATACGCAAAATGTCAACCAAGAATTTTTTTATAGCATATTATTTAGGATACACTCAACGTTTCTGAATGAAGTGTGTCAAGTCCTCTTTCTTGAAATCTTCCAATGTGTATTTGAACCTATTTCCTAATTGGTCCGTTGTTTAACTTCTGAATGTACTAGATAGACAATGGAAAATATGTGGTGCTGGAGAAAGTCATAAACTCCATTAAAACAGCAAACTCAAGAATACTCGTATACCAGAATAAAAAAAAGCTGGTAACCAATATTATGAACAAATTAAATTGGACTATTTCTACTTGCACCGAGTTAGTGTTAACACTAATATCTTTAGGTTAACACTTTCTTCAATAACATAATTTCTAAAAGCGTTTACAATACTTTGTGGTACTAAAATACTACTTTAATTTTTTTAAAGTGTTTCTTCCTCTCAAGGTAAACGTAAGTTAGAGGATATTTTATTCAAAATCGATTCCAAAATAGGAAAGTTGAAATTTACTGTCCTACTACTGTAAACCTTTTTATTTTAATATTTTATATTGTGTTAAGTAATACAGTAAATAAGGTTATATAATAATGGATGCATTTTTCTCTTCGTATAAGAAAAAACTTTTCCTGAATGAACATAAAAGTCACAATTCTTTTTATCGTATCATCGTCACATGAAATCCAAATGGGCCAATCAGCGCCTTAACGCGCCATCTCCTCACTACATCTCTTCCCCATCTCCTAAACCACTTCCGACGACGTCATCCATCCACACTTGTGCTGCTTGTGCAGACTCCGGGGTTTGGCATTCCGCCAGCGACCAGAACACCCTCCTAACTCTTCACTATACCATCAAAATTCGTAACCCATAACAAAGCGATCACCGATTTCTTCCACTAGATGTGCGGCCTAGAGATAATGTCCAATATAACCAAAAATCGATATAGCCACCGATATCCCTAAAACACTCGTCGTCTGTGGTAAGAGATACCGATGAGGTGGGTAATATCTCAATTTGCCTTTATGTGATGCTGCGAGAGATAAGGACAGAGAAATGCTCCCCATCAAGTATGGATATTGATTTAGGTAGGATCGTTCCTGCAGGAAAGAATAAAACTTAGTTCTTAGAAAATAGGAAAAAATATGTCAAAGAATGAAATGTACACAGATCATTTTATGTCAAAAATCTAAAAATTTAGGAATTCTATTTCTAAATTCACTAATTTATTTGTAAATTGTTCTATAAAGATACAAGATTTACTTATATCTCAACGCCAATTTTAGCAATTTCACAAAAAATACCCGTATGTACAAAAATATACTACATATTTTAATATGTTCCCGCTACGAAAATCACATATATTTTGCAAGTCTAATCCGGAGAAAATTAGAAGTGATGATTCTGTTACGTATTGGTATTTACTTGTTATTATATCAGTAAATTTATTAAAATAACGAAAGAAGAAGAAAAATGAAATACAAAAACTATTTTTTTCACACATATTTTAATTTTACAAATAAAAAAAACGGTGTTGGACGAATGTTAGTACCAACAAAAGCGGAGATCATTAGCTACTTATCGATAGAATGGAGAAGATTCGCGAGAAAATTTCGGAAATTGCTGGTTACAATAAAAACAGCATTCTCTGGCTATAACCTGAAAAACATGGGAAATGTCCCATTTCCGCTACTTGGAAAAGGAAAACTTTTAGAACTTGTATGTGTAAGTGGAAAGAGGAACCGTTACTTTTCTTTTTATCCAAATCATTATAGAATATCCTAAACTAATGGTTACATTTACCTTCGGGTTGACACTAAAATATCCTCTCACCGTTCTCAACAATTAATAATTTTCTTACAATGAGTAAGATTAATTTTCTTACAATGAGAGGAAAATTAATTTTGGAATAAGACCATATTAATCTCATCATAAGAGGACGCGGAAATGTACATTAGCTCCACCAAACCGTTTAGTTGAATTCACTATAAACCGTCAAATAAAATATTCACTTCATTGTGACGAGTGAGAGTTGCAGGCCCAGATTGCTCTCTCGCTTCCAGTGCAGGCAAGTGGACATTCTGAACACGATGGCGAATCATTTTTCAAAGCACTTCCTTATTTTTGCCAAACAATTTTCACCCAATACTACGAAATAAAACTACTCTCATAGTGAGTAGGGTTCAATTAATGCCTTAGATGACAACTTAAATCAAAGTGAAACGATTCATCTTCTAGTCTGAAATATTTTAGGGGTGCATCTAATGTTTTAAATTAGATTGTTATTCTATTGAAGAAAGCCAATGCGTGTGCACAGATAGTGGTGGTGCGCAGTCTTGCGTGGCCGGGTGCCGTGACCATTCACGTGGCTGAAGGTCCCACCTGGGCCTTCCTTTACGTGGGAGGAGCTCACAGGAAGACACTAGATCTACCTCACTTGTTGCCAACGTCGGGCGCTGTACCGCCATTGCGTCGCCCGCCGCCACCTGCACCGCCCGCAACACCCATCACGGAACAAACGCCCACTCCGCCGCCGCCGCCCGCATCGCCAAAATCAGTGCGGGAGGATCCCAAGGGACCGCTCAAGTCGATACTCGGGGTACGTACGGGGCATTTGTCTCTAAACGTGATATCTAAACTGATGATTGATCAAATTCCGTGAACGGGGGAAATGTGGTGAAAATGGTTGCAGGGTGGGACACTAATCCGGGATATCCTGCTCCCGGATTATGATGGGGAGTGTGGCAAAGGCGCTATACTCTCCACCATTCGAAGTCATATTAATTGTATGAAGTTATATTATAATTGTATACGTCTTCCTACAGGTCTTTTTCCGTTGATTCACCCTTAATGTTCTTTGGAATAATGTGTTGAGGTATTCGGTGGACTTGACCTGCCCATTCCAACCTACGTCTGTGGATCCATTTAGTTCACATATTTTTTTCTTGTATCTGGATCTCCATAAGTGTAAGGATCCTCCTCTGGTAGATTGCTGGAGTCTTTTCGGTGTCCTGAGTCCCAGTTTCGGTTTTGTACCCAGAGCATGAGAATTCTGACGAGATCCGTTGACGAGCCCTGAAGACCCACATAAAATCCTTCAAATACGAGTACATTTTGTTTGCATTTATTATTCGTTGCTTTATATCTATGGTTTAAATAATTTATTTCCATGGTTATTTGTACTTATGATAGTGGCTTCAAGATATTTGAATTTCCCTACTTGTATGAAATATTCTCCCCTAGTTGTATCGGTTGCATTGGCCTCTTTCCTTGATTGTATTTCTCCACATTTATTACTTCGTTTTCTCCACATTTATGCTTAGCCCTTTGTTATTCTAGAAACGTTTT
This sequence comes from Laupala kohalensis, assembly GCA_002313205.1. Classification (NCBI taxonomy): domain Eukaryota; kingdom Metazoa; phylum Arthropoda; class Insecta; order Orthoptera; family Trigonidiidae; genus Laupala; species Laupala kohalensis. Next base: position 578,076 of record NNCF01131014.1, on the reverse strand, counting down.
TATTACTAATGCTCTAGATATGCTTTGAATATTTATATCATCCGCAGACCCCTCCATGTGCAGAGTTCTCAGAAGGATAGTCCATTCACATCCTCCGGTTGTTTATTACTGCCCAATATAGAACGACATTAAAAAGTATCGGAGCCAATCCGCCTCCTTGTTTAAGTCATTGTGTTACTTTACACACCTCTGACTTTTCTCCCTGTAGTTTTATTTCTCCTTGGGTGTCCATCATTGTTGCTCAGAGAAGACGTATGATTTTTCTTGGGATATCCTGTGCTTTAAGAAGCTGGCACAGTTTGTTTCTCGAGATGTTACCATATGTCTGCCTGAAGTCTACAAATAATTAGTATAGACCCATTCCATATATCCCAAAATTTCTCTGCAATTTGTCTCGCCACAAACAATTGGTCAATGGTATTTGACAATTTATGACGACATCCTGATTGATATTCGCCTAGCGTTTTTTCGGCATCTTTGCTACCTCATTTTCAAAATACACATGAATATTTTATGGGTATTTCAGAGAAGCGATGTAGCCCGATAATGCGATTTCCACATTCGCATCTTATTTTCCTTTTTATATATGGGGCATATTAAGGTGGTTTTCCACTCTTCCGCTATTTTATCTTCCTCCCAAATACGATGAATGAGAAAAGTTATTAAATTTATAATGGATTCTCCCCTGATTTTAAATAATTCTGGTGGTAGGTTGTTTATACCGGAGGCCTTATTATTTTTGAAGGACATTGTTATTCTCAATTTCGGTATTAGTTGGCTTCTTCGGTGATTATGTCGTCTGACTATACACTCCTCTTTGTATTCTTTCGTTCCAATATGTGGGTTAAGTAGGTTCTGGAAATATTCATACCATCTTCCTAATATTTCATCTCGACAGCTGGCTAGTTCACCATCATCTTTCCTAGTGAGCTTATATCCCTGCTTGAAAATGTTCACTTACTTACAGGTTCGTCTCATCTCATTATTTTTAAAGTCTTCCTCTGGCTTATTAATACTTGTTTGAATCAATTTCCTCTTTACTTGTCTGCAAATTCATTTGGCTTCCTGAGGTCAAATTCTTCCTTTCTAGCTCGGGTTAGTTATTATTATTTACATTATTATACACACTAATTATAAGTGTAAAAATTGTCATTATTATATACGTTCTATTAATCCGTCTATAAAGACTGCACGTACCCATTTATCCTTCTCTGATGGAAACATGATGAACACCTTTTTATCTATTTGAATATGGTTGGGTGCAGACTTTTTAAAAATATAAACAATTTGAAGACATTTTGGTGAATAAAATATTTTTATTCACAGAAAGTATTTCCAAATGTATTGCAACCATTCACAGTATTGATTACTTTTGAAAAAAAAATTTACATGCATAAAAACATTGGAAACTTAAAAGTGTCTCGTAATTGAAGTGTCATACATCCTCAATCCCGCTTACACGTTTCATTTTATGTACTGTTTCGTGGAATATACACCAAACAGGTTACAGAATGCATGGATCATGCTGTATTTTCAGTACGACTCGTACAAATTGACTAACACACTCCAAACGGCATCTGTATACTCTCGAGTTGGTTACGATGTTAAAAAATTTATGCTTTTTATGTTTCGGTGTTTCCTTGTTGGTAAACGATTGTAAATCAATCATATAGAAAAAAATTGCATTAAATCAACCATTCGTTATCAATGAAATCTGTTTACATATCCAGTGAAATGGAGGCATTGTTGAGGTAGCTTTTGCTCCCCGTGGCGTTGGAAGACAAATCATCCCGCCAACATCCATTTCTGTGCCTACAACGTGTAAAACGCTCATTTCGGGGGTTTGATTTTGTGTACTCGCAGATGTCAAGCGTGACGTCATCCAATTCACACCCATTTCTTGTATAACAACTGCACACAAATTGTCTGAAAAATGAACCGTTTAAAGCGGGCTTCATAAGCATAATAGAGCTGTTCACGACTACCCAGATCCAATGCAAACAATACTCGAATCAAGTTGTTCACGTTCAGGGACTCGGAATCACAAAAATTGTCACCGTCGATTTACGAAGTTCCAAGAAAAAAGTTATCGGTATTTTTCTTTGAACCTAGCACAACCCCAGATCATTTTGTGAATACAAACTTTAATTAGTATTTAGTGAAAGAATTGTATTGTTAAAAATATTTTAACAGAAACAATAGTCCAAATAATGAAGTAACTCAGGCAACTAAAAAATTTGATCTAAAGAATGTATTTTGCTTAAAATGATAAAAACATTTCAATACAATACTAAATTATGTTTGGCGAGCTGCAATCTCAATAACGGGGTGCCATTTAAAACATGGTACAAGTTTTGTTCCATTCGTCCACTGTGGGCGATAAAACTGATCGTCACTTTGTAAGATGAATGGTTAATTCCACTTTACACAAATGGTAATTTTTACTTTTACACAAAAACCTTCCAGATATTTCTGTCATGTTATATTACTGTCCCATTCTTAATATTCGTTTTCTTTTACCTTTGAAGTATTTTCCCTTCTATTCGGATCTTGCTTTATTCTTTGATGTGAACGGTTTCCATTCATAGACATTCTTCGTTCAGTCTTCTTTTATTCTGCATTTCAACTACTCAGTCTCGATGCTTTAAGTAATTTATGATATTCCTTGAATTAATTAATATATCCCTAGGTTTGTTCTATATCTCCAAATACCAATTGTGATCACTATAGAATAACTAATATATTCTATGTATACTTTTCAGAAAACAATCGAAAACAATTATTTTTTCAATATCTGGTCAAGTGTACAGGATTCGGTAAAATATGCTACAAATTGTCCTTTCTGTCTCGCTAAAAAAAAATGATCTCTTACTAGCACTTGTACTTAAATAATCGTTTATCCATTATTTGAGTATGTGATGGTAGGATGGGAAACAATTGCCATGATGTTAGTATGTTTGAAGAATTTATTTAATAATGTATGAGAATAAAAAGCCTTAACAAGCCCTGATACGAATAGGTATCAAAACGTTGACATGTAAAACATGAGTTTTTGTTTACATTTGACGTAAAGGCAAAAATATCTTATCCCAGTATGAATCTCGAAGTATGAATATCTTACCCCAGAAGATGGAGGATGATAATTTTAATACTTGTACGGATAACAAAAGAGATTTAGCGAGATGTTTCCAATAATTAACTCCTCTGTTGTTGTCCTGTTACATGAGGAGCTATAAGATGCAATGTATTGTCAATTTAGGATGACAAGAAAAAACCAGCGCACACTCCAGAAGGTGCTGGACTCCCATCGCAGAAGGACGTGGCCAAGAAATGGCAAGATGCGCGTTCACCTTTGGGCCAAGCTCTGGCCGAAGGCGCGGATGACGGGCAACGTCGCACCGCAGACAGCGATACTCGCCGGAAGCCTTCTCTAGGCAAAACCCCGAAACCCGTGTGCAAGAAGGACAAAGATCCCATGCGACCTCCCTCTGTGGTGGCAGTGCCCAATCCGTACTACGATTCCAGTCCTACCACCTCGGAAAGCGAAGATAGTGAAGCAGAAAGGGAACGAAAGAGAATTATCAAAAGCCCTAGAAGACGATCCAGCTCAAGTCCTAAACCATTCCAAAAACGGGCCACTTTGGAGCGAAGGATCAGCCCTACCGAACGCAGAGGTAGTCGAAAGTGAATTTTGCATAGATATTTTTATCTCGTGTTATTAAAAATGCATTTTACGATACAAAGTGTTTAGATAAAAATATTCTTATAAGATAAAAATATAAATAAATACTAAATTTCACGACAAATAAAATATTTCTCTCGTTTTCGAAAATTTAAATATTTCTTTTTTGTACATACATTTGTTACACGTTTCTTAAAAATGAAATCATACCATTTCATCTCATTCTTGGCATCTAAATGACTTCAAATGTCTGACTGATAATTTTAGACAGACCAAATAAATTCAAACACAACTTTGGACGCACTATGGTACTATTGGTGACTTTTTTTTTTCTTTTTAGGGCGATACTCAACTCCAACTATATTGAATTGAGACTGGGTTAAAGCTTTTTTTCAGATCAACATTTCAAGATTGCTTTGGGCCTATCTGATAAATAAGTGGAACTAAAAGGATTACAGATTAACTGAGTTGAATAATATTTGGTGTTTATTCGTCTAAGCAAATAAAATTGGTGAATACTCAAACATCAAACTTAACACACACAAAAATTAGTCAGAAGAACGTGCATACAATCTTACTAATGACATTTCAGGTTTTACTCTTCAACGTGATGACATACAATACAATATGCAGCTAAATTAACATAATATGAAGGTAAAATGTATTATTTTCAAATGTAAATGTTAAAAAGGTTCAAATTTCTTCGGAACACATGAGTAACATTCTTTTTAATTCAGAATAATGATATTACTGTACTTGACAAGAACCAACTATTTTAGCTTTTTAGTTTATTGATTCGTTAAAAAAATTGTTTAGATGTTTTGTTGATGTTGTGTTTGTTAAAGAAACACGAATCTTATTCCATTCTACAATTTATCCACTAAATGTACCAATGACGTGCGTAAAATTGTCATCATTTCAAATTCTGAAATTAATAAGTTACCAAAGAAAACACTTATTACCCACGACGTCATTCTTACCACGTGAAGTAATTCCATTTCTCGTCGTGTTTTTCCCCATCGTGAGACACGAAAACCGTGCAGAACTATGACTAATTCTTTATTGGCTTTGCGGTCATGTTGAAGAAAAGGAATGCGAAAATGAGGAGATCGCGTTTTCTGATATTCCTTATGCACGCAATATTTCTATTAGACTCCGATTGTATCTATCACATTAAATAAACATCGACCTTTCATGAAGGTCATGACCAAGAGAAACATTCCATCTTTTGCTAATACATGATAAGTGATACACGATATGAATAGTTAATGTATATCCAGGATTCAAAGAAACGTATGATAAATATGCAATTTCCTCAATACAAAACCATTACAGCCTCCTTTTTAAATAAAGAAAAGATTAACAAAAGTATAATTCAGGACGTTCAGTAGCGTGACCATTGACAATAGTTAAGTCTCAGTCAAGGAAAGTATTTTGGATGCTGAAAATATAAAAAATATTTTCGTGATTAAGATAAGTATGTCATCGATGAATACAAAAGGATATCTATTATATTACAAGCAAATGAACAGAACATTTTTGTTAGTAATTGTCAATGATAAATTAAATAATTGTCGCAACTCGTAATTCTTCTCGGAACACTGATGTTTCCACGTGGTCACAATGGTGACGTGCAAACATATCTGATTGACTTAATTCTTAATTATTTGTAATTTTTACTTACAAATTTTTTTGGATTAATTTTTATTTTATTCTCTGTAATAACCCTTTAGTAACAATGTTTTTTTCCTAATTTTTTATCATGTAATATTAATATCATATTTTCTCTTGTAATTTACGCACATACATAATTTACATACTTTAATTTTTAAGACTATTTTCTGGAATCTTTTATGTTTTGCACAATTTGCACCTTCACGAGAAGCGAGTTTGGCGTCAAGTCTGCTAAATCGCCTTGTTCCTACAGCCTGTCGCGCATCAAGGTCTGTGGACCGGCCAAGTGGCGGGGTCTCTAGGGCGGCGAGTGTCCCAACATCACATAGCTACTTAACATGTGCACAGACAGCACACACAACGAGACATTGATGTATGGCGTTTCACCAACAATTCGCGAAAGAACATGCCACCCCGGGAGGTTATAAGATTTCCGCTGAGACGGCACAAGTACACTGTTCACCAGAAATGAATCAAATATTCTGTGATTTTTTCTCTTCGCTTAAGTAACACTCCCCGATCTTAAGATCAATTCTTTCGTCCAAAAAAGTACATAAAATACACTAGTAAACACTGTAATTTGGTGAATTAATAAATAAGTAACATCTGTAGAACATTAATCACACGTATTATGTCATTATAAATATTTGTATTTGTCCAGTGAATGGACTTTAAAAAAGTTTATAGTCATTTTACACCCTAACAAAGCAATTAAAAAATATTTAACTAAAAACACAGAATCAAAGAATAATTGGGTCAACCTCTTTTCCTGCATGCATTCGTTAAAGATTATAGCAAATTATGATTTATTAACATTTGCCTCTATGGGAATAATATTTAAATTTATTTATGGTAAATATATTTACAATATTGTCTGAAATGTTTCGTTACATGATGCAAAATACTTGTATTAATAACTAAATTAATAACCATTAATAACTAAAGAAAAATTATTAGCAAACGCTGAGTTTCTTTGACAAAGTTATTAGCATTCCTTAAACGTCTTTGTCGATAAAGAGAGAGTTAAAGGACAAATATTTTATTTTGCAATTTAGAATGCGAATAACTTCCATAATAACCTAAATTGTGACCTCATTCCGCATTCATGACAGTAATCCCATCGTATGATGTAGGTGGTAATAAAAAGTAGCAAATATGTTTACTTGTAGTGACGATAATTGGACCTGGCGGATACTCAATATGTTGTGAATAGGAAGCTGTTAATTTTCCGATGTGCTAGAATTCCATTAGATTAATATGAATGGTGAGAACTAGTTAATGAAAAGAAGAACAAAACTTCATGTACTTGCTAAGATTTGTAAAAATAAGACAAGTAAAGAAATGATAAATCTATCCATATAAAAGAGAAATACCACTGACTGACTAATCACGAAATGCCAGGAACTACGAAGCTTACAAACTTGAAATATGGTAGAAAGGTTCCTTAAATGAAGTAGGCATAATTAAGAAGGTTGTATTTATGTACCCCACCGTAACTCTGGAATGCCAGAGCACTTTCAACCAAACTTGATTCACAGATGACTGGTTATCTGACAAGTACTGTGCAAATAAGACATCTCCGGTATCCTTAGCAAAGGGGTGGGAAGGAAGTGACATGTAAAAATAATGTAAAAATCATATATTAGTTTTCAAATCATAGGTATCAGTACTATTAAGAAAATTTAGGGCGCACCTGATGCTTTGTAAGTTCACAATAAAACCAAATGGGAGATATTAAACCTCTAGCATCACTAAAGTATAGATGGAAACGGCTGGCGGGAAACATGATCAATATCGTCCGATATTTGTGTTGTACATATCAGTCTTGAAGTCACAGAAGTCACACTGTCAACGACGCTGAAGTTCACTGAAAAAATAAATCCTCTCACTATTTTATAATTTCCTTTCATCCCATCATTTCACAATTTTATACAGAGTAAGATTAATTTTCTTACAATGAGAGGAAATTTCATCTCGAAATAATACCATTTTCTTCTCATCTTAGAGGACGCAGAAACATACATAAACTCTATGAAATCGTGTTATTAAATTCACTATAACACGTCAAATTAAAAAAAATCACATGATCATAACGAGAGAGTCGTCTGCGGGTAGACTGCTCCCTCGCTTCCAGTCGTGACGGTAGACGGACATTCCAAACAAGATGGCGAAACAATGTTGAAGCGTAGACCAAGATTTACAAATAACAACGAAATCTCGCGTTTATGTCAATTTTTTTACATTGATAGAGAATACGTACTTATTGCACTTAATATTGATTAAAATTGATGAATATATCGTGTCCACAAACATTAGAGCACGCAAATGGCTACATAACTTATTTCCTGTTAAGTGTTAATCACAGCCGGACGACTCTGTACCTCAAGCGTTCTAGATATAGTTCATAGCAAACGTCATGAAATGTGCGCCATATTATTATTCTGCGCACTAAAAGAGATAACAGTTTAATTTCAACCACAAGTTTTAGCCATAATATAATTAGTGGCTTACACCTCTTCACTCCTTTCTCGTGTAACCCCGTAACGCAGTGAGTAGCGTACGACCTTGGGGTTGGTAAGCACCATCGGATCGAGTCACGCCACTTCCTTTTTGACGAACAAATTTTCTTCACGAGATGAAAATACTCTCATAGCGAATAGAATCCTCTTGATGTCATATAGTAAATGAAAACTTGAGTCAAAGAGAGGATTCCTCTTGTACTAAGAACTTATTCTTTTGGGTGTTCCCAATCACCCCCTGTGAGATAAAATACTCCCTTTGGGTAAGGAATGAGAAGGGATGAAATATAAAAATAATCGAAAATGACTTATATTAGTGATGAGATCATAGTTTTCGTGACCGCTGAAATAAGTACTGGCATCCTTGAAGACCACAATCAGCCCGTTTACACCCCTTGTGGAATGACTGAGGGACGAAATCCTAATAAAAACTCTTATGGCCTCAGGAAGCCCAAAAACGATGTTCTCATCATAATGTCGAGATCTCAAATTTTGACGATTACTACGCGTTCAATATTTTGCGGAAACAGAAAAAAACTGTAATGAAAACAATTCCTCAAATCTATTAATATACAATTATGCCGTATCGTGTAGTAAGCCATTTGACCCGAGATTGAAGTTTTGTCAGTTAATAAATTTCATCTCGTTACTAATCAAAACGAATAAGCTGAATCAACGAAGAAATAGTAATAATTTAATAAAACAGTTCCCTTGAGTTTCAAGTTCACTTGCAGTGAGTTTGTTAGGGATCATTGGACACTGAAAATCTTACGTCATATTAAACAATAATAACAATGATAATAATAATAATAATGACTACGTGGAGTCCAAAAGAATAATACTGTTGTATATAAAGTGTGTATAACTCCCTTTGTTACTCTATGTCTTCCAAACACATACATTACACACACGTAAAAGGTAGACTTCCGTACATCGGATGATGGTACAAGTCTGCTTTGCATATTTTGCTGTGGTGAGCAATCAGCCAGTCAATCAGTGCTGAGAGGACCAGCCTGTTCTAATCGAACACGCAGCGATGGCAGCAATAGGTAAATCCAATAGGACACGCTCACAATAGGCAATTGCGCAATCTCCCTTTCTCGCAGAGTTTGGTTGATGAGTCCGTGGGATAAAATCCGACGCAGGTATTTCAGTGATCAATTATATGGATGTGTCCTATTGTGAGCATTCTCCTTTTCATTCACAGGATTACTTCACACAGACACGAGGATGACATGGAATGCTCTAATGAATTGGGTGAAAAGCAAAGATTACCTAACTTAAATTACATACTATGAACAGATGTGACGGTAATTATCCGATATCAGTACCATAGATAAAAGCAAGGTATTGAGTATCATGAATACTTTTTTTGTAAATAAGAAACTCCTTTTGATAAAAGGAAATGATAAATCTTTATTACTACTTGGCCCCTGGGAACTGACTAATTATTGCAAGACAAAGTGAAATTTTACTTATATGCTTTGCTATTCAAAAGCTCTCAAAGAACGTTAATTAAATCACTGTGTCTCAATGTACAGTGCACTGCATACATTGTTTTTCCAGAATAATATTATGTTGTGAAATACCTTAAGAGTTACATTTTAGATTACAGTTGGAATTTAATTATAATGTGTATTATAGAATTTGTTTAATGTTCAAACTAAATTACGTTTAGGATTCACTGCGGCTAGAAAATTATTCAGAAACATAAAATTATTTTGCTTTACCCTGTTTTCCAGGATGCATTGTACAGTCGAAAATTTGTTTTTTTAATGAGTTTGTTTCGATTATTAATGAAATTTATACAACTGAAAATGAAAATTCAAACATGGTATTCTGTAGTTTCGTGGATAATCCAGAAATTCTTAAATAAGTCATTAATTTTTCGATATCTCAATTTACCACAATGAACTTCTATCAGCTTGTTTTTTATATTACAAACAAGTTAAAAGTGCTAGCAAAAGGAACGAATAAATCTCTATTTCTTAATTTCTTCCCTTTTCATTACAAATATTCGAGTCTATTCAGCGAATGAAAAATCCCTCCACGGTTATGTTCTAGAATGTTAATGGGTGATACATATTCCCATGAATGATACTAATAGCCTAGAAGGTGGTATGATATCATTCCCCCTTTCTGATATAAACGACTGTATTTATCATTTTTTTCATTTAATTTCACTTTTTCCCATTTTTAAATGAACAAAAACAGTTTCAATGTTAATGTGGGACTGTGAGAAGTAATAATCGTGCTCATGAATCACCATATGCAAACGAGGAACTTGGAGTAAGCTAATTGAATTTTTTTGGGAGATGAGGGGGGGAAGGGTTGAAAAACTAAAAGAAGGACGGAAAATCTACAGTCAATATGATATTTATCATAAGAATTTTAGACGAATTGGTTCCATAATTATCATATCAAAATACTAAAGATATTTTCATGAAACACAGTGTCTTCAAATATCAAAGATTCATTTCATTCAGTATTAAAGATTTGTACACGTACTCTCAGCATCAACACACTTAGAAAGGAAACGTTTTAACCCTACTTCATTCTTTAATCACACAAAAGAATATCAATATTAATGCGACCGAAGAAATCTTGCTCGTGCAAGTTCTATTTTGTGAGTAATAGTGATAAAATAAAATATAAAAAACTTCTTAAATAATTTTAAAATGATGAAAATAGAAAAAAAATTACTAAATTTAATGAAAAATTGTAAAGATATTTTCTAGAATATAATGACAAAAATTAATAGTTTAAAATTTGAAAATGTGTGTAATAAAAGAATAAATACGATATTTCACGGTTGCTGAGATATCCACAGAAACTACTCAATCACGTGAAAAAGTCTATAACTTTAAAAAAATATCAGCAGGTAAGAGATTAGTTGATAAATAGTACATTTGTAAGATTGCATTTTGTGTTATAGAATCATAAGAAAACAAATATGATGATCAAGTTTCATATTAATTATGAATCTTTTTATAAAGTTTTGAAAGATAAAGAGATTATCAGTTGCACACATACACACTCTTGACATAAATATTTCTATTTAATTTTTCTAACCCAATTTATCGAACTGTCCCCAACTTTTTGCCGTTATAATTTTTTTAGATACAAAATGCATAAAAGAAAAAATCATTTAAAGTATTGTACATATTTCTTTTTTGCAACGTGTACCCCATCACAAGGCAAACCAAATCTGTCTCCTCTATGCCCACAAGTTTCTTGTTCATCTGTCGTCGCAACCGCCACTGCCCCACCATTGCACTAACTCAATTCCAAGTCCACGCTGCTGTCAACTTGTCCGCTAACCGTCGCTGCGTCGTTGATCGCTGCAGTGATTTATGACTGAAACCGAGTGGATGGAGCCGACGTGAAGCGGGGAGGAGGCGGTTAACAACGAAAAGAACTGAAATGTACGTTCACCTACAACAATTTGCATACCCAAAACCACGTTTTGACAATGAACACAATGAAAATTTTCATGAAAAACACGAGCTAAACCAATGCGATTAAATCAATAATAATAAATTTATTGTCAAAAAAGTAGTACAAACTGTGTATGACCACGTGGAGGACAATAAACTAATTTACTCTCCGGAAGCAAGCAAGGGACCATCCCATCAATTCCGATCAAGAGTCCTAAGGCAGAGGTGGGTTCATAAATTTCAGCAAAAATTCCTAGATAAGATAAAAAGTTCTCTGCGAATTATAATACTAATAGAACGTCAATATGTTTGTAATTTAACGAAAAAAATTACAAGTACAAATTATTATCGAACTATAGATTATTCTGAGTATAGTGTTTAAAAATCATAAGAATTGAAATAACACTAAATTCACGATTTATTATTACAATAAACATGCCCCTGGACAAAGTCTAGAGAACCTGTGTAGGAAATCCGCCTCTACCCGAAGGAAAACCGGAGCAAAACCCGTGCCAGGATCTCACGTAAAACTGAATGCAACAAACATTCTGAGTGATAATATGAACGTAGATTCGGCAAAAATATTTTATTGACCTGAATAATGCGGTAAACATTTCTTTCTCCATGTTACTACAAACAAACTAGTTAAAAGCAAGTTTCGCTCGGTTTCATATTTAGCGTATACAATGTAGGTACGACATCAGAACAGGTTTATTAAACGATAATACACATTGGAGTATCTGATGACTCATGTTTAATATTCTAGTCGTCAGAAGGGTTCTAATGAACTTGGCATTGACGAACGCTAAAGCTCCTCACACAAAAAAAAGGCGTCAAAATTGTCATTTCTTAGGACTCAGGTAGTCAAGTATCACCACAGGTTCAAATAAATTAGTCAAGTCGCTTCTTTTCTATTTAATGCATGTAATTTGTAAAAGCTCTATTTTCAGAAAAAAGCAGAAAGATGAAACAACAGGAAATGATCAACACATTTTTAAAACTGGTCAAATCGATACTTCATTTGTGTGATTTGTTCCGTTTTGTTACGTAGAGAAGGGACGCAATTTTTTTGGGACATTTGCGTAATGTTGTATTAATAATAAAATTTATTATTACTATTATTATTAGGTTTGAAAGAAGAAGAAATGAAAGAAACAAAGGATATACAATATCGGGGTTATAGTAGCCAATGTCAAAGAATATTATACAACATTTCTTGTAAAATTTGAACATTCCCATGATAACCAGAGACATATATTATGTCAAGGAATTGAGATTCATAGCACATTCACGATCTGATTCAGCACTAGAAATACTCATCCCGATTTTCTTATATGCAGGAGCTAAATACTTGATTGATGAATTTTTGTGGTTAGAGCACTGAATTGTGACCGGAGATTTCCCCTTACCTCAACGTCTAGACTGATTGTTAGAACTGTTACTGATTTAATGCTTCACTTCTTCCACAAAAGCTATTTCAATTCTTAATTTAAAATAAAAATAGTACTGTTACACCACACCACAAGCCCAGATGCAGTGTGGGTTCTTTGGGTAGAAGCGGGATTCAACCATAAATACCACAACCCTTATGGTAGATGTCGCTGCCACCAGCCCAGTTTACCAGGCAATCAAACACACGTGTAATAACAATAAATAATGATTTAATACACATTAGCTAGAAACCTGAATTTACAAACGGAGATAAACTCCCAAAATCATTAATACATTTAATAATCTGTTATTACACAAGTAATGCTATCTGAAAACATCAATTACACACAGATATGAATACTGGTGTTAACAATTAATTCGGAAATCTACCTAGATCATCCGAATATCCAAAAGTTACAAGTTGCTATCCCGAAATAACTGTTACAAGTTACGTCATTCGCACCTAATAGCAATGTAATTGAATTTCCGCAGCAATTCTTAAGCGGTCTGACGACCAATACTAGCCAGGTCACATCTCAGTATGCCGCAAACTTTCGATAACTCAGCAAAAGTCTGCAAGTCTGAAAGTCTTCGAGGATTTTCAATCCTCTCAATATATACGGGAGCGGAGGTCACGTGGCCACGCCTTCGCTACCGCAATGAGCACTCCAAATCATCTTGGTCACCCCTCAGCTTCTGAGAACACTGTGTATTTACCGATATGACGGCGTCCTTCTCGGGATGAGCAATATTTCAGCAACCGGTGGAAGTTTTCCATTTATAACATTCTTTCTTTAGGGATTTTACCGGCCTCTCCTCGGTACACATGGCGAGCAAGTCCCTTTCACAGAAATAGCATAATACAGCTTACATTCCATAAGGTGCCTCGCCCCGGTCAGATATGACGAACAAATGTACCTTCCCAGAAATATAACAAGACAAAGGAAAGGCAAGCCCTGCTCACACACTTCGGCCGGCGTTCTTCGAGCGCATTGCTTCTTCCCGGAAAAGCAGGGGAATGGTCCACACAATGAATGGAAAGGCTTAGTGGTGGTCTCTTTTCCTAATCAGTGGCATCCGGCTTCGCTTCTCATTGACGCAAAATAATATTTCAGCGCAAAATAACATTTCACAAACGGATAGAATGTCTTGGTTGTGGTGTTACAAGTACGTCTATCATATATACAGAACGGACAAACAAATCTTATATGGAATTACCGAATGGCTCAACTGCAGTTGGACATCAGTGTTAAAACAAAATTGTGAAAATACAGTCACGCACAGTTGTTCCATGGTTATCACTGTCAACATTGGCACTCGATTTGGATGTTAGTTGATTGTAAAACATTAGATCTTTACATAGGTTGCAATTCGAAAAATAATGTTTAATGTCTGCCAAATATTCCAAAATATTTGATGTAAAGTTATCTTGTTAGAAGAAACACGAGTGTTTTGTCGAGACGAAATATAGAAATAATAAATAATACACGAAATTACAAGTATCATCTTTAGGAGTTCAAATAATCAGATGACAGCAGGAAACATATATATGTTCTATATTCCATGATCAGGACTATGGTAGGAATATGGCAAATGTCGTTAGAGAACAGCTGTGTTTCACCGCTGACCTTTCCATTCTTCTCCTTTCTTCTCCGAAAATATTCGATTCCGAGCAATTCTCAGAATCACTCACATTAAACTCGCCGTATGTCTGGAGGCACAATAGAAAGGAGCGGGTGAATATGACAAAGGAAATTTTTAATGGAAATTAAATTGAAAAATAGATGATAACTAGAGAGTATTTACCTTCCTTCTCGAACGAATTTTCTAGCTATTTAAGAATTTCTCATGGTGTTGGCTTACATTTAATCGAAACATGTTGAATATTTACTCTCAAAATAATATTTCATCCATACTAATGCACACATGAGTAACGCAAAATTGTGTCAGTCAGTTTATTTATCGAAGGAAATAATTATAGAAAAAATTAATATAAGTTTCTTCGAGGATTGGTCAACAATAAAAAAGAATCTTACTTTGACAACACCAACGTTTCGGCAATTTATTTTGCCTTCATCAGGGCTACAAAGAACATACACATTTTCCATTATTTATAGTACACTTTGAACATCTTAACATAATATATCAATGTTTACTCCCTATTTAACCCTAAAAACTGTTACTACCACATACCCAAACCATCTATTATACAAAACTACATACCTGTATGCTATGGAACACCATCGTCACTAATCACCAGCCATAACTCCAAACTCACTACACATCTACCACCTTCGTGGTGTAGGCCAAACATACAAATGGCAATTCTAAAGTCAGTCATGGCGAAGCACCCTTACCACTGCTGCCAACCCATTTATCAATAATGTTTTTGTGCATTAATAAATAATGGAAAATGTGTATGTTCTTTGTAGCCCTGATGAAGGCAAAATAAATTGCCGAAACGTTGATGTTGTCAAAGTAAGATTCTTTTTTATTGTTGACCAATCCTCGAAGAAACTTGTATTAATTAATATACTGGTCAAGATCAACATCAATATTATTGAAAAAAAAAATTGGAGCATCGTCTGTGTGATTCTTTGAGCAGTTTGATCTATAAAGAATAACTCACATATTTCAAAAATACAATTATTAGTTATTCATTAATTAACATATTTCATGTGGCCAGTTCTCTCATACACCACGTAATCGACCTCACTCTTTCCTAAATCCTTGGACACCTCAGGGATAAAATAACCCTTACACAAAATCGAATCAAAATCTAGAAAAACGATACACGGAAAATTCCCTATCTATAATGGAACTTATGTAATTAAACGCAGCACGTAAATTAACGAAAATAACAATAAATTTATCATAAGTTAAACACGCAGTAAGAAATGAACTTGGTAGTAATTTATTGTAAAACAACAATAATACATAACAAACAAATAATAATACAGAACATATATTAAACAACATATTAGTAATATAATAATACACAACTTATACCAAACAACAAATAGATATTAACTAGGTGTATTAAACGTACAAACATTTTAACACACAAGTAAATTAACAGCGTTGAATCGTCAATGAAAATTGTGTTCAAGAGTCGTAATATTATTGGTCGTATTGAAATGGTCGAACACATTTTTCGCTTTGAACTACGTTATCGTAATACTTTCATCAACATTCAAAAAATTCTGATCCCTCATGCAAACCAGGTGATCCTGACACAATACTAAAAAATAGATTATTTCGCACACGCAGTGATGTATTTGGTATCGAATTTTGAGGAAAAACTTTTATAAGAAGACCTAAATCGGATCAACTTTATGATCTACAGATAGAACGCATATCAGGAACACACAAAAATTTGTGCTTCCACAGTCGGTATCGTCACTC
Organism: Laupala kohalensis; assembly: GCA_002313205.1. Lineage (NCBI taxonomy): Eukaryota > Metazoa > Arthropoda > Insecta > Orthoptera > Trigonidiidae > Laupala > Laupala kohalensis. The sequence continues at coordinate 561,928 of NNCF01131014.1, read as the reverse complement.
TTATCGAGAAGTTACGACTTCTGTTACAGAAAAGAAGATAAGGGAAAAATTTATATTGGATATTTCTTGTTTAATAATTCCTTGTAAAAAGGGGGAAATGATTTTTAATGAAGATATACCATATATCTCTACTAATACTTTATCTACCTATATTTCCAAACATAAATTCCTCATTACATTTCTGAAATTTGACCCTAGAAAGTAAGAAGAACTAATATTCACCTTCCGCGGAACAATTATGCGCATAGATTAATATTTTTCGTGACTAATTCCAAAAACTAGTTGTATTGATTTATTCAAAACTGTGTACGTTGCGTGGAATTTCTTGAATCAGGAGGTACTATGAAACATCATCTTCTATTTCAATGTTCTTGTTTATTCATTATACATTCCTTAATAACAGGAAAAAGGGAACAAATAACCAAAATCAATTTTGAGTTAGTAATTAAATATACTGTATCCTGCATATCGTTTGTGTTGTTAGACAGAATTCTGTTCCCCATTTCATAAAGATGGTAAGCAAAAGCTCTTTTATTTGATGGTTCATGCTATATCAGACATGAAATTGTTCAAAGATTTAATACATAGACACAGTAAGTAATACAATTCATATTTTTATAGTTGTTGGCTCTGTCTCCCTCTCTCTATTTTTACAGCTCGAAGAAAAAAGAATCAAAATTTGGATTTCTGCATGGTAGTTGCCTGAGAGTTCTATCGAGTGGGAATACTCTTCTTGATTGAAGGAATTAATTGTTTCATTTTAATCGTTTATTATATACCATTATATATTGATTATATAATTTATAGAAAGAATCTTGACTCGTGGAGGTAAAGGTACGAAACAATCGTTTTATACCGACAAAAATTATTCAGAATATTTTTGATAAATTGAACGAAGTTAAACATATTTAAACTGTAGTAGTTGAAGTGTGGGAATACATATTTTGCTCCTTATATTCTGAAGTTTATTCAAATCATTCACAGTGTAGTTTAGAGTTGCTATGTAATCTTACTTTACGGAAGTGTGTGCCGTGTGTGCAATGTATGCTCTGTCTGAGTGCCCCTGAGAGCAGCGTACTTGCGTAGAATAGAGAAAGACCTTGGTGGTCGTTGTCAATGCGGAAGTGAATTGTGAGAGGCGTTTCAGGGTCCATTGCGAAGGCAATGGCTACGAACGAGCGACAGCGACGGCGGCAGTGGCGCTGTCTGTGGAATAAGAGGTTGCGTTGGCTTCACACGCACTGCGTCCGTCATCCCTCCGATTCCATCACGCTACTGCTGCTGCTACGGAGAGGAAGCGACACTCCAATGGGAGGAAATGACGCACAGTGTGTCACAACGTAAATATCTGTGGCGGGAGGGGAACGTAATACAAAAAATATTATTATTATTTAATGACTCTTTTCTTTCTCAGGATATTGTTCAGAAACCAGATAATTTTTATGCAGGCTTCTTGTTATATTTAGATTTCTTTTTTTCTGTAACTTTCATATTGAACAGGGCGGGGAAGCGAGTGATCGAATTGGGGCATATTATCGAAATGCAGACATGTAGGAAAAGGACAGCTACATACAGTTATTTATTACCCTTTCCAGAAAGGTTAAAATTAGACCGTAGTATAAGATATAATGTAGTACTTGAAGGATTTTTATCTATGAATGAAAATGGTGGACTGCACCGGTCGTTCAACAATACGTAAATTAACTCTTACCTGGCGTTGTGGTTAACCGCAATTAAGAGATTTCTGTATGTTCTGTTTTCTTAACAATAACTTTGTTTACTCGAACGGATGTAAACACAGCTCCATACATTCTTAAAAATAGTGAACGGACAAAATGATCTCGACAACTAATGATCAGGTATAATGGCAACGTCTCTTCTCTCTGATTCAGCAATCAAGTAAGAGGTTATGCCCGACAAAGTCAGCGTGCTCTCCACTGTGGAAGAACCGATGGCCGTAAGGGAACAAACGAGTAGCGCTGGACGCTGGAGAACAAATCAGAGGTCTAGCTGTCACGAGATAGGAAGGGAGATGCAGAGGTTGTGTCGCTCGTTGTCATAGTATAGGCCGAAGTCACGTTGAGCTTTAAGACGGGTACTGGGTTTACTAGAAATATTGTCTGATCGCTATTTATTATATTGTGACACGTAGACTCTACTTTTTGGATGTTTGCCTACGAAATACAATCTTGATAAAATTAATTAGAAAGAGATATCAAACTCATTTTTGAGATTTTAAAAGCATCCTTCAGTTATGAGGTGGTTTTGAGATAAATACATTTCTCTATTTTTATTTCGCCTTTTTTTTTAATTTCCCAAAAAAAGTTTTCATCCTAAAAATTATTTCTAACAATATTTTAAAAATACATGTATTTAATACTATAATAAAAAAAATTAAATTTTATTAAAAATTATTACTGAAGCTTTTTGAAACATTACAGATTTAGGTATAATTTCCAATAATCATACTGAAGTGAGTACAATTTAAAAAAATAATTTTTCGGAAGTATGCAAGAGTAACATTTAAGTTGTCAGAGACGATACATGAATGATTTTCAGTGAGTTTAAGAACACGGGTCCAATAATACAAAATTTTAAGACTGACTATCTTCCAAACATAACTAATTTAGATTTACTGAGCAAAGATATTTTGTTAAAGGGAAAACGACTCGAGGGAACTACTTTCCAGTTTGCGGAAGAGATGGGAGTAGTTTTACTATCACAACAATCGTAAAAGACGACGATCGGGGTTAAGAGACGGCAACAGCAAGGGAAGGCAAGGGAGGGATGTATTACAAGGAGACAGTTTCGTGGCACGTATTAGTTGTCGAGGCGTTTCAACCAATTCGAAGTGAATCCTGTATATTAAATTCCCAATTTTTGACGTCTCGATTATCGGCGCCGTGGATAACAGGTGATGGCAATTAACTCCCAACTTTTTATTATGAGTAAAAATGATGACTATTTAATTTAGTTTTTAATCGCTTTATGAAGTTTTTGTGTAAAAATTACTTATATTACGCCTTGTGGGATTGAATTTACAAAGGATCACAATACTATCATAATGTTTTATGAATTCCCTTAATTATCAACGAAACCAGAGGAAGAGGCGAACTCTGATTCCGGAAGTACACTGTCGACGAGACACGGGAAAACCTAACTAGCACGAGAGCTTTCGCTCGTGTCGGCTCGCCTCGTCCCGGGAGTGCTTTGGTTCGAGTAGGTTTTTGACCAAGAGTCAAAAGAAACCAGTGGTCAGTATGAGCGCGGTGAGTACACTCTCGTTTACGCTCACGACGTATCGAGGGTTTTCAAAGTCATTTAACTTATTCAGGCGCAATTTAAATATTGTTAACCCATTCGTGTCTCAGGTGGTACCGTTCTAGCTCATCACCAACTCCTATCGAGTCCAATTCCCGATGGGACAAGATTTTTTGTTTTGTTTTTGTTTTCACACTAATGTCCCAGTTTATTTCACTGTGACTACTGAAAAGCCAACTCTCTTTCCTGTATCACTTTCTACTACTCTTAGTACCAATAACTCCATCATTAATTACGCCTACTAACCCCTCACATAGGTCAAGTTATTGGTAACCCAGCTAAACGGTCCATCTGCTATACTAACAACGGTACTAACAATATCCTACCACCCACTCCTATCTCCTACCGCTCCTTGTAGATTAACTTCAATAACACGCTACATTTCTTATTTTACAAATACAACAACGAAAAAAAAAAAAGTTGACTATGGTTGATTGGAGCAATAAAATTACTTTATGTTTCTTTGTAACATTACCAAACTGAACCCATTATATAGAATCCTATGCATAGTCACCATAAGGACAAGAGAAAATTATATCATGCCCGTGTTTAAGTGAACTGCAGCGAACGATTGCAGAAATGGAAAAATAGAGATCCTCTCGTGGCCACATTTAGAGAGCATTTACGAAAAAAATTTATCGATTAGGTCTGGAGTGGTCGTAGAGGACAGTAATTCGTCCACAATTATCTCATATATCGTCACGAAACGAGCCGAACCGAGAGTGTACACAGTTCCTCTCGCGCCTCCGCGCCTTACGCATGTCTCGCAAATACATTCGTCGAGATTGTACAACCCGAATAATGTTTTTCAGGTAAAATTTAATGTTCAGAAATATCAGTCGCTATTGTTAGATAAACTATGACGTAGTAAGTGGTTTACTTTCCATTGTCGCCATAAATCGAGTATGTACTGTACTTTTAAACGATTTTAATTGGATTATGGTGAATTTATCCAGGAAACTACTCCGTATAACTTATCAAAATAAAGGTTTGAAGGATTCATTAGTGGTTGATCACGGTTTCACCCAATTACTGGCATTAAAGAAAATGAAACTCCACCTCCCACGTAAACGGTATTCCCCGAACTAATCTAGTTTGTTTATTTACTTATTTATTTAATGTGTTATGGCGAAGTTCAGGACATGAGACCTACTCTTCCACCTAACTTGGATGAGGGAATGAGAGAAAGAGATGTTGGGTTACCGGGGACCTTATGGTACCAAACTAATATTTGCTTGAAGTAGGTGGGTGAAAACCCAGCTGAAAACCCTCAGACCAGCAGGATTTTATCCCACACTCAACATCACCATGGAAGGGAAGACGCTACCTCTACACCATGGAAGTCTAATGTTATTTTTTTTGGCCCATTTTTTTCCCAGTATAAATCGAAATATGAGCACTGAGTTAATTATATTTAGATTCTGTCGGGCGTCCGGTGAAACAACAACGTAACTAGAAAATGGACTAAAGAGGATCAGGATCAGATATTCTTAAGATCATGCTTAAGAAGTTTAATAAATTGTCAGAAAAAGGGTGGATAACATTGTAACTATCGACTATTAATATTAATTCAGTTTTTCGCTTCCTCTCGAAGTTTACATTCCCTTCACTTGCATGTTTCATCGTATGAGCGATGTTAAAATGTGTTATTTTAATAGTGAGAAAAAGTTACTCATCTCAGAGGGTATTTGCTGGAGATACGAAATATCATCGTTCAAGTATACGAATATATATATATATNATATATATATATATATATATATATATATATATATACACACATTGAGTCCTAAGAAGACTCAATGTACTTTGAAGCTTTTAATACACCATAGTGAATAGATATTTTGATTTTTACAATAATGTATCTTGATGGCATAGCGAATGATAGAAATTTAAAATAAATGGAACTAGTAAGTAATGTCATTAGATTATGGCTGTGGAAATGAAGGCACTTTAAGGCACCACGATCATTTGGCCCAAACACTGTTAAGGTCAATGGAGGGACAAGGAGACTTTGATGTCAGACAGTTTGATGAGGTCACGGGAAAGGATTATGGCAAAACAAAGCTCTTCTCTGCAAACACACTTTGCCGTTCCGTCCAACCCACAGTGTGGCCAATCTATTGGCGTTAGTGGGGAGTGGAATAGAAGATCCAACTTAAACTACAAGATAGTTTGCGTTGGGAGACCTACATCCATTCAAATCTCAGCTCCTTGCAGTGCAAGCTCTCTGAGGATAACCAGCCCTCAAGTTTCTACATAAAACGCGACTCCAAACGATTGTCGATACTGATTTCGCAATATGTATTGAAAGTAGTTAATTTCAATTAATTGTAAGGATTTACTTAATATTTGTTTGGTATATTATAAATTTGATTCGACTTTCTTCAACCACATAAGATAACATAAGATAACTACAACAAAAACAATAAGAAGAAGAAGAAAAGGATAGAGCTCATTTCAAAACAACCCAAAAGAAAATAGGTATATCGTGAAAATAAAAGATGATGCACAATGTTGTTCCGTCAGATGCTCTTAGGACCCATATTAATCTAATTGGAACGTATTTCATGCAATATTTGTCTTCCAAATTATCTTTATTCTGATGATAATGTAGATTTTGATTGAAACAGTGACTTAGAAGAACTCTCATTATAAAACCTACAGATCCAAGGTTTTTTATTACGCAATATCTTGAGCTACTAACAATTGGAATGAACCTCTTATTTTGTTCCATGAAAACACAAGCATGGAGCAATGGAATGACACTAAAAGATATGACAGGGTGACAACCCATGTGACGGCTGTGGTAAAATCCTTTCTCCGCAGCTCGGAACTATAAAAATAACGGGGAAGAATAACGAGTCGCAAAACTTCCCTTACGAATTTGATTGCCCGGAAAAAGTGGGCCGCCTCTTCTCCCCATTCTCCGTGCTGACAAACAGGTTCTGACGCGTACCACTCCGCGTCGGGGAGGAAGAATGTGTTAACGTATGACTAGAGATGAATGCATTCTCTCCAACAACGCTTTTACATGGCACGCCAATTTGAGATTCAACAAGCGTCATTCCTGGAGAAAGTGTAGAAGAAATGTTTCATAATTAAAATATCAATAATATAAAACAATTCATCTACTAAAGGTATTCTGTTTGTTTATTTTCGCTTTATGATTATTTGGATTCAAATGTGATTTTATATTTCCATAAAATAAATTATGTGGAATAAGGTTTAAAGAAATAGAAAGTATATTCGAAATTTAATTGACAAATTTAAACCTTAAAATTGTCTCCAGATAAATTAAATGTATGGCAAGCAACAAAGTTTATCTTTGTACGAATGTATATACAAATTGCGCTGGGTGCACATATGCACAAGGTGCTTGGTTGGAGCCATCCTGAATGAACGGTCGACCTACATGGTAGTGTACTCCGGGGGTTGATATTTCAGGATACGCACGAGTTGAAATTCGTTCGTTTCGAGTTGTGTTCCACTCGAACTAGGAGTGTATGTAGTTTTTGGGTGCTACTTTAAAACTACTGAGGACTAAGGATGTTCAGAAATTATTACGAGAATGGGGTCATAAAATATTTATAAATGGCATATCTCAGTGTTCCGGAGAGACGTACAAATGATTGGGAAATCCTCTGGCGCATGCCACGGAACACAACAGATTTATGAAGACGGAGGACCAGCTTCTAAAGAAGCAATTTGAGGGATGTAAAATAAGGAAAAGACCAAAAATAACCCTCATAAATTTAATGAATTGAATTTCGTCACAACATTGTATGTGATAAATTTAATGAATTGAATTTCGTCACAACATTGTATGTGATAAATTTAATGAATTGAATTTCGTCACAACATTGTATGTGATAAATTTAATGAATTGAATTTCGTCACAACATTGTATGTGATAAATTTAATGAATTGAATTTCGTCACAACATTGTATGTGATAAATTTAATGAATTGAATTTCGTCACAACATTGTATGTGATAAATTTAATGAATTGAATTTCGTCACAACATTGTATGTGATAAATTTAATGAATTGAATTTCGTCACAACATTGTATGTGATAAATTTAATGAATTGAATTTCGTCACAACATTGTATGTGATAAATTTAATGAATTGAATTTCGTCACAACATTGTATGTGATAAATTTAATGAATTGAATTTCGTCACAACATTGTATGTGATAAATTTAATGAATTGAATTTCGTCACAACATTGTATGTGATAAATTTAATGAATTGAATTTCGTCACAACATTGTATGTGATAAATTTAATGAATTGAATTTCGTCACAACATTGTATGTGATAAATTTAATGAATTGAATTTCGTCACAACATTGTATGTGATAAATTTAATGAATTGAATTTCGTCACAACATTGTATGTGATAAATTTAATGAATTGAATTTCGTCACAACATTGTATGTGATAAATGAAATAAACATTGAATTCACTCTTGACTTATTAAACTAAAAAATACATAAACAAGAAACAATTGAGCAATCAAGAATTGATTAAGCAGAATGATGAAATACGAATCTAAGTATCACTAAATCAGTAATCTTTCTAGATAATTACACAATTGGCACACCATTATCCATCAATTCACAGACTACTTGTGTATTTTCGTATTACATAGAATTACTGCTTGATAAAGTGAAATAAATATCCAAGAGTCAACAAGACTTACAATTAGAACGGAAATCCTTATATTAATGGTGCATTTTGATAAACACAACATTGCGTATTTCATTATTGCATAGAAGTACTGTTTGATAACGTGAAAGAAATATCCAAGAACCAAATGACTTATTATTAGAATGAAAGGTTCTTTATTACGGGCGCATTTAACCAAGTTTTCAAGATCATGCCACTCCGTAATGTTTTATATTCTATTTTCCTTCTGAATTTGATACAATAAGTGGGGATTTATCTCTCAATAAGAAAGAAAACTGTTCCGCTCTAGATTACACTGACGAGACCATTTAAGGAACTATTGAAATAACTGATAACAAAAGGAACACATGTAACCAATTATTGCGGAGTAGTTCTTGTTTCAAGTCATGAACACCCACACATATTCAATACGTGGATTGTCACCAAACACAGTACGTTAAGAACTTAAATGGTAATACTCAATCTTTGGAGTTCAGCTGGCGTTGTCTTCGGTTTGTAGCTCGATGTCTTGAAGTGCCGGGACACGCACTCACATGGGAGTACAATGATGCACACGCTAAGTTGGCGGGCGCGAATTGAAGTATAGTAATAAGAAGCATACGCGCACACGAATGGAAATACAGAATGGGAGCAAATCCCGGTCGCGTGCGGCAACTTGTGAAGGTGCTCTTAAATGTAATTTAACAATACGACTTGATGTTACTCGCTCTATAATAAAAAGAATAGAAAATTAAATAAAAATAACTAAGTAATCAGAATTAGAAAGGAAAGACCGACTTTGAAGTCGGGTGGCTGCTGGAGCGAACATGTATGTCCGTCTGAGTGTACGAGTGGTGGACGATTGAGACTTGGTACGAGGGTGAAGAAGANCTGTCTCTTATACACATCTAGATGTGTATAAGAGACAGGGCTAAGGAAGCTCAATGCTAATGCGTGCATATTTGGGTAAATAGAAGATGCAGGAATTGGGCGCTGCCTAGTGAAAGGTGTCCCGCAGAACAAAGGCATGCCACCGTAGCCTGCACTTTTGGGGGTGAGAGGGTGCCAAACGTAGCCTCGCTGACAGGTACTTAGGAGCATTACCCTCACTTAGAGCAAGCGTAATTGCCAACCGAGGAGAATTATGTGTGCCAAAACACTCAGCATTAAAGAAGGAAAAAATCATCTTTTTCTTTTCTTTTTCAAATGAAATCCCAATATTTTACATTCACGTCGTCCTTTCATTTATTTGAAGTGATTTCAATGAGATCCTGACAAGATCAAAGTATAGATTAGTTACTTCGGTATTCCTTAGCTTGTATTACTCGTCCTTTTATGAAACTCATTTTCCTACAACTTTAAGATTAAATTACGTTCTTCTTATTTACACTGAATTCAAAGCACATATTCTGGCTGAGTCTCGTCGAGGTAATAACCTTCCCTTCTGAGAGGAAATATGTGATTTTTTTTGTGCGGCTTTAGGGCTCGTCAACATCAAAGGTCATTAGAGCCCTGAAAACTTGTACAGGTAGGGAAAATGCAGTTACGCACTAGGGAGAGCCAATATGACTCTCCCCGCGTGTGGGACTCGCCGAATGACTCAGCTATACCCACTAAAAACCCTCCTGAAATACAACTCAAAACTCAAATCCCGCCATATCCCATGACTTTACTTAATAACATTTTAAAAAAAGAAGAAGAAGAGGAAAGAAGAAAATGAACGATACCCTAGCCCTCGCAACCTAGTAGCGTCGGGATCGAAAAGAACAAGAGGTGACCAAGGAAGGTCAGAAAAGAGAAAGGAAAGCAAGTGGAAGCAATGCCAGACTCAGCTCGGGGCCCCGTGTTTGCCAAACACGTACTTACTAGATGTTTGTCCCCTGGGGCGAGGCAGGAAAATGAAAGATACCCTAGCCCTAATGGCGTCGGGATCGAAAAGAACAAGAGGTGACCAAGGGAGATCAGGAAAGAGAAAGGAAGGAGCGTGGCACAAGTAAGTGGAAGTAATGCCAGACTCAGCTCGGGGCCCCGTGTTCGCCAAACACGTACTTACTAGATGTAAGTCCCCTGGGGGGATATGTGAAATTGATATAAAAAAAGTTACAAGCGAACAGAAAAAACGGTAGATCTTGTATTAGAAAAGTGCTTAAAGGAGACTTCTAAGAATTTTCCCTAGAGAAGAAAAGTTTTCTATCTCCCTTCCCCCACAGGAGAAAACGAGATTACAAGATCAAAAATTTAAACCTAAAGAATTCGCTTTCTACCTTTATCTAATTTTTCAATTATATTAAGAAATATCAAGAACATCGAAGTGTCTTCAGTTATATAAATACGATGAATCTTGAAACAGTGGGAAACCCAATCTCCTCAAGCTTATTTATTTGTTTATTTCATGTTTTTATCTAATATATATTCACGTATATACTAACACTACGAAAATAAATGAGGAATATTGTGACATGAAACAACAATTGAAAAAGATATAACAATTCCAATAATAATAATTGATTATATGCAAGTGAGCAATGCTCGGTGGCAGTTAGAAACGAAGACATAACAAAAGTCAACATTATACAATAATAAGTTAAATAACAAATCTTCACACAAATATCTATAAAATACACACATGAACGATATAAAATGCTTCGAAAATTAGTATACAAAAATGAGAAAGAAATTACATTTAAGATATAAATTATCTAAATGAAGCTCATGTGTGTATATTCACATACTTACACAAACACATATTTGCTAGCTAACTGATACAGATACACACATACATATAAGCATGTTTCAATATACACATACACATCATTGCTCCTGCTATACCCTTAACGTAAAAATAGTTGCTATAATACAATTAAAAGAAAAAGAGAAAACTAATAGAATTATGATGTAATAATATTCTAAATTCAGAAAGAAACAATAAAATACCGTAAAACTACTAAGTATAGGATAGTATATAGGGTAGTAAAAAGGTATTGCACACCTTTTTAATATCCATAGGCAAGTCTTCGTTGTATTAAGAACAAATTTTATAATGAAGCATATTATAAAAATTTTAAAGGTCGTTACAATTTAAATTTTACTTCATTAAAGCGTCTACCATACTAATAAATACAAAGTATATTCCTTTAGAAACAATCAATGGTTTTTGCACAAGTGCTATAGAAGAAATGGGGTACAAATTTGTTATCGAATTCAAATGCAATCACATTTGTTAAGATTGAAACACAATCCTATATCAAGATATTTTTGGATTGATCCCTTTTATATACACGGCAAGTTATTTGGATAATAAAACAAACTTTTATTAATAACAAAAGATCTCCGAGCTTACATATCTGTTAGTGTACATTACTTTCACATGCGAGTACTATTCCCTTGTCATATATATGTGTAATCTACGCTATTAATGTTGTATAAAAAGTTAGCACTTACCATTCCCAGAATGATATAAGTTCAAAGGGTTGAACCGGTAATTGGAAGCAATCTTTTCTCTTTGTATAACAGGAGTAAAAACGTATTGGAGACCGTCAAAAACATATTTTGACACACAAGGCTTAATGAAATCAAACTGCATGCCAAATACAAAACATATAATGCACTGTGTGTGAATATTTTTCGAATATAAATAGATGGTTCTTGAAAATGTCAAGACGTGTTCGTAATATTCTCATGCGTGTAGATGGAGAGCATATTAAAAACTTATCATGTATCAGGGTTATCAATTTTTTTTTATGTTACAAGAATTCTCACTCGAAAATTTTTACGACTACATGTTCCACACCTCTATAGTTTTCTAAATTTCGAAACCTATTTGGAATATATTTAAGTAATTTAGTATTTATTTTACACAGGACGAAGAGCTTAAAGGCTCCTCCGTATATTATTTTACACTCCTTCGCAATCTATGTGGAATAATTTGTACAAATATTTTTCGACAGTCTATGAAGGAACCATTAAAATTCAAGTAGCCTCTTGATATTTTTCTGAAGCAGATCGCAATTCAAGTCTGCGTATAAGAATTTAACTATTCTAATTGATCATTGTGTTGAGAAAAGTCATTAAATATCAAAATACATCAATTATGTTAAAGTACGTCAAATTTATGAAAAAATATATATTCTGGATACGTTAAATCTAAAATACGAAAATATTTTGGTTGAATTTTCCTCTGAAATACTATTTTTTCATTTATAAGAGGAAGTGAAGCAGAAATAATTGTCTCCTACAATTAATTGTACTACGAGTGACATTGATGTCAGCATTTTGGAACAACAATGTAAATTACATTAAAAGAAGACCAGTAAAGTAAATAACGACTATTGAAGTGATTCTATAGTTTTTGTTCTGAGCTCTCTCATTCACATTGACATCACATTAAGTTCTCTCCGCTATTCTATTACCAAGAAATTACTTCGGTCTCAGAAAGAACAAATGTCGACGTTCTATTTAAATTAGGGGCTCTCAGTATCGTAATTGTTTCCCTCAATCATGAGTTATTGCAAAGTTACCAAGGAAAGCTAAAAAACAACAATTTGTGTTTTTTACTTCGCCGAATAAAATTGATAATGTGTCATTAAATTATTCACCGTAATGTTCTTTCTACCATTGAAGATCACCTTAGAAATGTCAGAATTCCCGCTTCTTATCATTTTTTGTACCGCTTGCATAATTACTAGAACTGATGGGGTAATACTGAGGACAATTTTGAACGATTTTTGAAAACTTTAAACGGGAGACAATCTCTATCACGTGGGTTTCGTATGGGACGAATATTATTTCATGGTGTTGTGGTGATTAATCTTAATGATTTATTTAAGAAATCTAGACGGATTTTTGAGATACTACATAATTTTGGTTACAATATAGAATAAATGGTCAACTGAAATGGGAGTCGTGACTTGTTTACCTTAAGTCATATTTCAGCTTTATATTTATTTTTATTTTGTCATTTAAATGAACTTGTGCCATTTATAGTAAAACAATGACTTAAATTTGCTCTGTTTTTTGTAGAAAGAAATAGGTTAGCTAGTTAATAGAGAAAAATAATAGGCTGCTAGTTCATAAAGAAAGCGTTCATGTTGATTGAGAAGCAAAGGGTACCCCAGGATAAGGCATCCAAATGTACCCCCCGGCCAAATGACAAAGCCCCTTCTTGTATAGATATTTATTGATCAAATATCATTATTAATCACGTTTTCAACTTTCCTTGCGTTTGATATCGTTTGCTATACTAAAAAATGGCTTTTACTTTTTTCCTTAATTTAATCCAAAATTAACTGATCATACAAGTTGAATAGATGATAAACACTCATTTTTAACCAAAAATATTTTATAGTGGTTTTTATAGTATAAGACTGCTTCAAAAGTCCAAAAATTAACCAAATAATGTCAAAAAGGTCAAAAAATGAACAGTTTTGTCGAAATTACTGAGGTTCAGGGCTGATTTTCCGGTCACCAACTCCTTACGAGCTATTCTAAATGCTGCCAAAATTTCAAGTCTCTACGATTGATCCGAAGGGGAAAAATGAACACTAATATCTTACCCACGTTTTAGTAAGTATTACACTATTCAGCAGAGCTTGTTATACACTAATACCAACCCCTTCGAAGAATTCATATGCATCATCAGAGGAGTCACGTGTACCGAATGTGGCTGGTTATGATGCGCTATGGAAGAAAGAGTCCTGCGTTTTGCAGAAGATGGTGAGAGAAAGATGCTAGTACCGATACACAACAAGCCATAATGAAGGATTTAGCAATATGCGAAATGTTTGCAGGTTAATATATTTTTATTTTTCCCTTGTTAAAATTATTAAATTATTTGTTAATATCTGGTACATCTAATTGTTTTAAAGGACTCGAAAATATGTATTATTGTCTCTCTTCAGATTATATTCTTTCTTTTATTCCACTGAAGATGTTGATGCACTACACAACACACAGTTCTCCAAAACTTTAATGCGGTCTATCATTATTGGCCCAAAATGATTAAAATGATATTTCAGATCGCATAAGGAGCAGTATGCTAATTAACACGTTCGTTACAAAATATATTTTGAACTATTTTTTGATTTTTGAGTTCCTTCTAAATGCAAGCAGTTTTTTTGTTTTTATCGTGGGAATTAACCTTTGCAAAAAATTGGAAATATTTTTTTGTCCTGTTTTCACTTTGGGTCGTGAGCAAAACAACATCGTCTGCCAGTTGAAAGAACACTTCTCGCCTTCAAAATCCTGCCTTGCATTACGTTCAGATTTTCTTCTTTTTTCTGCGGGAGAAGGACCAAACAAAGTTGTTGAGACAACGAGTTGAAGGTCTCGCCTTGCAGCAGGCGGCGAGTGGCAACGAGGCATAAGAGATTGGAAAGGCCCCATCGATATGCGACAGGCAGCAGGGCACAGCGAGCGCGGCGCTGCGACAACAGCGACGGCGGAAGTGTCACATGAAGTGTCAAGGAGATGGCGAGAAGAAACAGCGTGAGGTGATCAATTTTGGCAACGTTGTTGAGAAGACGAGAAGGACGGTAGCGATGACGTTTCAGGCAACATTGATTATTATTGCAACCAATAATATAAAAAGCAAGCTACGATTTAATGTTCGGCGAGAATCTTTTTTAAAAAGAGTAATAAATTTATATGTGAATAATAGCTAACCTGTATTTAGCTAGTTTTTATTATCGAAAATACTGTAAACTCCACACTAAGCATTTGCAATACACTTTGTGGTTCAAGACCTTACTAATTGTCTGGAATATAAGTGATGGTTACTGATAAGGCAAAACAATAAAAAAACATAAATCTTTCGTCCAATCGGTATTCGATTACGGAACTGTATGAGGTAGCCATTTGTCCATAAGCCTTCGTTGTCCTCGTTATTGTCTTTAATTTCTTTATATCAAGTTGAGGTGTTGTTAGCACGTTATCTTGGTAATTTTTCTTATTTTATTTATTTATAAAATTTATTTACTGAAAACGAATATTCATGATATATGGCAAAAACGCTCTGTACTTTCCTATAGAAAAGTTGACGGGAAATCCTTTCACAATTCACTTCATATGTAAGTAAAATGAACATATTTTAACATTTTTAAATGATCGAAATTTTTTTACAAAGATTGATGTTAATGATGATATCATTATAACATTAATATTTGTAGAAAAATAATATTTTCTTCTGTGAATAAAATTATATGAAGTCAATGAAATTAGTTCTAACTTCACGACATTTTTTTGTTTGAGGAGTTCACGCAAGTCATTTATTTTTCGCCTTTCGGAACTAGAGATAAATCTTTCATCATATTATTCTCATTAAATTTGAAATCCCTAAAATACATCTTTATGTTTTATTGAGGAAACGAAAACATAAATGCTTTCGGAATGGGAACATAGTCAGTAAGGGTGAAATGCTGAGATATGAATTCTTCGGAAGGACATATTGCTCCACCTTTGATTTCAGAACGGAGGAGGTGCCACAGACGTGTGACAGTATATGATGAGATTTAGGATTTACCATTTCATCAAGGAAGTTCTTGGTAAGGGTTGACATGAGATTTTTCCGAGATTGGAACAGTGTGTCAAAAATAAAAATACCACTGTGAAGGTAAGGAAGGCACTCGTTAAATAATTGGTTGTGCGGATGTTTCCGGTATAATACATTTTGTGTGATTGCCTTAGGAGGGAAGGATATATATGGCTGTATATGATCTGTATAATAGCTCTTCTCGATGGGTGAGTAGTAGGAACATTAAACACGGAAACTTGGACTATGACGTCGGGTACTTGCACGATACTCGTTTGTATTTGCTGATATAAAACATATTTTGAATATTAAGTTTAATTCAGTGACACGCGGAGAGAGAAAAATAATCACTGTATGCAAATACTCAATGAATGAAGCGTCTCCCAAAGCCTTTTGTTATTAACCAATGCTTTAGAGCTCGTGTATTTTACTCGTAATGAAAATAAAAAATTGATTTTCATTACAAAGTTTAACAAGCCTGCATTTTCTTATTCGTTCCCCATTAAATGATAAATTACTTGCTTTTACTTTCTGAACTTTTCTTTTTTTAGAATAACAACACTTCATATGTTTCTTTGTCAAAAGCGCACACTTAAATGAACGCGTGACTGCACCTATTTCATACAACTGAATCATTAGAGAATAACTCGGTCAAAAAGTTTCGCATAAACTCCTCTTACTATCCATTAATTTAGAAGAGTAAAAATATCGCTATCTCGTCACTAATCAAATGAAATGCCAGCCGAATCATACTGAGATAATGATTAAATTGTTTTAATTTTTGCAATTACTTCATTCAGAATTATTTGAAATCATTATTCACACACCAAACCTCTGAGTTGATTTTAAAAATAAACCACTGAGTTCTCTATTAAGTCAATTAATTTAAAATTGCTCATCGATGATGAGAGTTTTTTATGACTTTTTAACAGGACCTGGTCTGCTCTGCAGTTGTGCGACCAAACTGCATCGAAGACGTCCCGAACTCGTCGTTGGGAGAGTGAGGCGTGGCATATTGCATGTCACGTTTTTAGGAGAGCAAGGTTTTGTGGGCGTTGACGTGGGAGCAGATGGGCTCCTTCATCCTCAATGCAACCCCAACTCTCCACTCCCCGCCACTCACCCTTTTGACAACACTCAGTTCTCATCCACATGTGCTTTCACAAAAATGCTGTGGGTTTTTGACGCATCACCAAGAATTATTTCAGAAGCAAAATAGTATTCATAAGGTTTACACTGTTAACTGATTTTCTTCATCAATCTCAAATTTGACGCAACAGTTTCGGCGTCGAGTCTTCCTCAGTCACGTAGAGATTCTCTAGACGTTCCGTCAAATTTGTGAGTGATTTTCATGTGTTTTTCTTTCTATTTATCATTAGCTTTAAAACTATTTAATGTATTGAAGACTCGTTTAATTTTCAAAATTTCCTTATATAAATTCTGTAGTGATACATGTTTTTTATTTATTTTATTCTATATCTTCCATCGGAGGAAAATTTATATAAAACGAGATTATAATGATTAAGTGGAATAATTTTATTATAGAAATTTTCATTTTCATCTTGATAAAATGCTGGATAATAAATAAATTCAGAACTTTGAAAAAAAAAAACTTGATTTCCTAGAAACAAATCGTATCGTATCGAAGTATCGTATTGAAGAATATTCTTCAAGCTTAAAACTGTTTATGAATATGAAATAATTTAATGTATATATGACTTGTTCTTTTCATTTTCTATTGGGGTTTTTCGTCGGAAACAAGATGAATCAGCCTCTTCGTAATAGTACATGAAATAAAAAAGTTAATGAAATTTTGTTGGGACATATGCATCCTAGCTTTTATTAGTTACTCCTGGATTATATCATTGGCGTTATCTTTTTCAGTTTTATTTACATGTTTTCACTAAAACTGAATATCTATCCGTTCTTAAGTTTCCATTAGTCTGAGTGACCATCTCATCAAAATTTCTTTTTCTGCAAATCATCTATTGTAACAAATAATACATATTTAGGATCCTTCTAATTTTTTATTTATTAACTATCTTGTTATAACTAGCTAGCGTCCGAAATACTGCCGCCATACCTTTCGAGAAACGCCCGTTATCTGAAAAAATAAATGCCGGTCAGGTATTATGAGAGACACGTAGGCTTGGAGTAGGTCATATAGTTGAGATAGAAAGCATTGTAAAGAACAGATCATTGGATATGAGATTATTGAGTATACTAAAAGTAATCTTATTTTGCCTCGAGAAATTCAACTTGCAAAAAAAACATGAACGGAAACGCTTATTTATATAATTATTTATTTATAGTTAGTCTAATTGGCTTGATATTGGTATAGATCCTGTACTCAATGTAGCCAACGTTTTTACTTCGTCATCGTCCATAAGAGTAATGATAAGGGCGTTCTGTTGGCAGGACATTTGAACTTAAACCCATAGCCACCCACTCTCGGAAACCAATTCAATTCACTTACTTTTGTGGCGCTGTTTTGCACTCTCTGCATCGAGCGTGTTGAGCGTATATTATATTGTGTCTTTGTTGCGTTATTAACTTATTAATTTCTTTTCAGAAAATAGTCACATTTTTATTAATATTTATTTGAATATTACATAAATTGTTTGTGACCACGCTTGTCCTGAACATTTTCTAGCATTCATTCCTTGAAATTTTCGGGGTCATTAGCAAAAGTTGAGAGTACATTCACTGGGCACATGATTTTGAGTAGTAAGGTTTCTTATTTCTTCTTGAATAATGCCCATTCTATTGAATACGGTTTTCCCGAATTACTTCGTTTTGTTTCATGCTTCGTAAGTAAAAGATGTAGCGGGACGCTTTAACCTCACATTATCAGCTGATGAGAATGACATTGTGGATCGCTACCTGCACGCGAGTGAGTTTTGAGGATTTGTTACATAGAAGTTGGCAATTTGTGTAAGGTAGTCATATTGAATAATTTTAATCAAAGTAGTATGACTTTGGGTATAGTCGCGTGCGTAAAAATTAGTGTCCTGAGTACATATGTACAATGTGTAGGAAAGACGAGTTACTTTTCTGTCGTCATTGGTTAATTTGCCCCGGCCTAGAGCATGAGGCGTCAAGCGTTGGAAGTACTAACGCTACTTTAACATGCCTGAAGAAAAGCATCAAGCTTTTAAGATTTATTTATTTTTTCTCAAAATATATACTTTAATGTATCTACGTACTTGAACCTATTATGAGTTACCAAGGAAGGAACTTTTTTGTAGGTATTTTTTAGCTTCACTTTTACTTTATTTTTTTTTACTTTTTTGCATTTTTCATATAAAAGGTTTTATAAAAGATTTTTTACGTTTATTTTATTTCACTTACATTGCCGTCTGTCTAATATCTTATTAATTTCTTATAATGCTGTGTTCCTTTTTCCTTATCGAATCACTTCACGATTCCGTTTCGACAGAACATCTTACCATTTTCTCTCTGATACCTAACAATTCTAGCACTTAAGTGCAACTGGACAGTATCAGAGGAATCACGGCTACACTATATTGAGGGAATGTTTTTTTAAGGTAGTGGGAATGTGCAATTTATCTGATGCAGGTTGGTGAACGACTACGTGAGAAAAAATGACTATGATAAATGTTACGAAATAATGTCATTCCCAGACTGCAAACGTACCGCTGGAGAAGAAAATATGAACAAAATAAATAATTAAAATCGTAAAGTGCATCGATAAAGTCGTCAAAAATTACATTTCCAGTGAAGAGGAACCGAGGAGAAACATCGTTGGTGGGTGAGTCCTGTTCCCCTGAAACTAAAGCAGTAGCCGCTGCCGCCGCTTTGACCCCGTCCTCGTCTCTCAACAGCGGTGCAACATGGCACATTTTGTCGTGGGGCGCGAGGGCTAATCTGCTGCATTTGTCAGGGCTCGCAGGGACATCCCAGTGACGCAGAGGCTGTGCGAACGCGTTTTCAGGATCACTTCGTCCCCAACTCCCTTTTCATCCGCAACGACTCTCGTTCCACCATTGGTTTCATCGCTTGCCTCGACACTCCACATTTGGATGTCTATCCGTTTCGGTCCATATCATCTGTTGAGCATTTTCATTTCTTATAAGAAGTAATTAGTAAACTTTTATGGAATGATTTAATCGAAAATATTAATGAATCATTTGTAAATATCGATTAATTTGCCATGATCCGAATGTGACGTATCCCAATAGCGTTTTACATTGTTTCCTTTCTCATTTCCATTTTCAATACTTTGTACGATCAGGATATTATAT
>NNCF01131014.1:361817-538268 GCA_002313205.1 Laupala kohalensis | reverse complement strand
ATTATTATTATTATTATTATTATTATTATTAGCCGTAGAGCTCCCGAAGCGGAAGACGCTGAGTATGATTCATGATCATTGATTATTGGACTTGGTGTTTTTCTTGTTTTTCCTGTTTGCCCACCAGCTTTTCATCTTTTGAGAAAATGCAGCTTTTCTTTCTTCACTCCATCTTGTTCCAACTCTTGGAGCTTTTACCTCGGGAATAATTTCCCATTCATTTATTTTTGTTCTAAAACTATTTCGATTGGTAATTTCATTATCAGTAATTTCTGCCAGAACTAGATCTTTCTTAACGTTTTGAATCCATTCCCCTCCATTGCCAAGCGAAGCTACATATTTTACCATTCTTTTTGTAATTCTATGATCGGGAAGTCTCATGATATGACCAAAAAATTTTAGACGTCTTTTTCTCATATATATATATATATATTTGAAATGATTAAACTATTCCGTTTTTCACATTGGTTGGAACTATCACCATCTGGGTCGAGGGATCTTCAGGGATATATATGTAGTATATATGCCCGCGGAAGGTTCCAACCGCGTCTAAGAGCTCTGAGAGCTTCCTAGTCCGTGACTCTGGAATTACTTACGTCTTGCTTAAGTCTTCCAGAAAATTGTAAACAAGTTTTCATATTTTATTGATGTTTTGGTTTTATGGTTTTACTATAGTAGCCGAGAGGACGCCGGAGAAGACTCGGATTGACTCTAATTGTAAACGCTTCGTGTGTAGGAACCTCCGCTCTCAATGACTCAATATGACTCGCGATTAATCTGAATGTCGTAGGATTCTGGAACGAACTTTTTAAATATGTATGTATCTCTACTAAATTGTTGAGCGGAGAGAAAATCCTCATTGTTCAAGTCAATTCATTTCACCGCGCAGCATCGTTCACCTAAACTTGCGTTCGATATCTCCACGACGCTAATTGCCCCACTGCCTATCTCACTGATTTTATCAATAAACATGAATCTTCTAAAAGAATTTTCATCACCAAATTCCAATAAATTGTGTTACTAATTATGTGAACTATGCTGTCACCGATCACGTGTTTAAAATTGACTAGGTGATTTTTTTTTCTCGTAGTGTGACGTTTGTATTCTTCATGAAGTCAATCAACGAGGCGGGCTGGACGATTCTTCGCGTCTTCTTATAATCGCCCAAATATATATCTTATCGTTAATTGATGGAACACACTCGATTTTTTGGGTTCTTGAATATGTTTATTCTCGATAACTTTCACGTTATCAATTGTTTCAGGTAACTCCCTCATCCTCGACTTTAGAACCAACGGCAGCCGCTGACGATGAGAAAGTTGTGAAGCGCGAACAGAGACTCCCAGGGCTGGTCACGAACCCGCGAAAAAGCAATAAGCGCCTTTGGAGAGTTTGCATTGGCTGGTTGGTGGTCAAGGACAACGCGTCTTTGTCCCAGCCACTACCTATACGTGACCACAATCTCTTCACAAACACTGGGCCACAAATATAACAAATTTCTTTTGGTCATGAGTTTAAACAAAAAAAACCTTCCCTGTATTATTGATTACAATACGTCTAAAATCCTATTTATTAAGATTCCAATATGTGTCTATATATATATATATATATATATATATATATATATATATACACANTATATAGACACATATTGGAATCTTAATAAATAGGATTGTGATGTGAGTGACTTTTATGTTTTTCATTATTTTCTCTTTATATTTTAAACTTTTTTATTTATAAACGACAATAATGTCACATTATTTTCCGTAATATAAATTTAAATGTTTTAAAGATAATGAAAATAGAAACAAACACATAAAGTCACTAACATATTTGAAAAAACTGTTTTGTTATTCGCCTTCGTCAGTCTCCTAGATAATGGAGTGATTCTTTTCTCTTTGGTAACGTTAGATGGAAGGAAATAAAAGTAGAGGGGAAATTTAAAATTGAATTTTGTAGAGTTAACTGTTGTCTGTTCAAACCAACATGAATGTAAATGTTATTGATTTATAGAAAAATATTGTTATAAGTAAAGTTTATTATTGTCTTTGAACATAAAAACTGAAGAAGTTGTAAATTTCCAATATACATGTTTTGTTATGGTTGCAGATATTGCTTTATGTCCATCAAATAAAAAATAAAAGTGTGTCTGGCACAAAATTATGTGATTCTGTAATTTAATTATAAATTTATGTGTATTTGGAGAATAAGGGAGCTTAGACATAAATTGCAACTAGCTCTGCATCTTCATAAAAAAACGTTTCTTTATATTGGCGAGTGTCAATTGTAGTCATTGTTCCAACAACCTCAAGAATTCTGTAAGTTTCAAGGAGAGTATTTGGAAATATTTTTGAACATGAAAGCTAAACGAACAAGGATTTAGTTTATAACTGATTTATTTTACAATAAAATTATTTTGTTTCATTTTGTTAATTGATGCAGAATGAAGGTCACAATGCAGAGTGGATTAGGAATTGAATAGATAGTGTAGCCTGTCGGACGTTATAGATAAAAAAGAATGCATCAAATGCATTTCAACAAAGACCTCCACAAATTCAAGAACATTGCGAAACACAATGCAACAAACACGTTGTAAATAAGAACATCAATTCATACAGTATTGCCCAATGAAATTATAAGGACTCACAACTAGAACATCGGAACCCTGGAGTTTTTTCTCACTTGCGGAAGCAGATAATGCGATTGAAGGGGAGGGGGCGGGAAGGCAGCACTAGGAGACATGAACGCTTCCAAACACTTCACGATTGTTGTGAGATGGTTTGCAATTTCGAAAGAGGTGAGTGACGAGTGAAAGAATAAAATTTATGAGACATTGTCAGTTCCGTCAACGTCTCACATAAACAAATTTGATAAACGAATAAAAATTACAACGTTAGTACATCAGCTAATTATAATATAAATTAACACGCCTTTCTACTATTGAGTAAACAAATAGAGGTAGGAGTATGAATATGAGTAGAAAAAAGGACAATAAAGATATAAAAGGACAATAAATCAATAAATATATTAATACAATCTGAAGACATAGGTAACCACGCAACATAAAAGTAGATAACGTGTATAGTGTATTGACATCAGTCACTGTAGTGTCATACACAAAAATATGCGTTAAACAGTATTCGAATTTTTATCAAATATTAATCTATATAATTTAAATATTAATGTTGAATTAAAAAATCTACTACAAAACAGATAACAGATTTTTAAAATATAAGCAAAACATTTTCATTTCAGTTTAGGTTTTACATTAATAGTTTCAAATAGACAGGATACTTGCGAAACAACACAATGCATATTTAGGCCAATTTCCAGTCAGGATCGGGAATCAATTCAATGCATCCATTCTTGTTAAACTGATGTCTACGGTGCGAAGAGAGTACCGCTATTTCTTTCGGAGTCCTTAATCAAGGATGAGGGAGTATTTCGAGACTGAATAGTAAAGACGTCAAAATGTACTCTTTCTCCCACATCTGATACCCATCCTCCGATAGCTGGCGAGTGGAGGTTTAAGGCAAACGAGAGCATCTGACTCTAGGAACAATGAATGAAGATATCCCCGTCTGAATTTACGGTACGAATATATACGTTGAATATGTGTGTTTAGCACGGTTGGCCGGACCATATAAAGCACAATCTACAGATGCACTCAATGTATTACTACCAATTGATTTGTGTATCCAGAAGTGGGCCTTACGGACAACCATGAGGTGAGAAGTAGTATTGATGTTAATTTAGGAGGAGGTTAAAAAAAAGGCCAAAGATGTAAAAAAGGACTGACAGAATTCTGAAATCATGGCAAGTCCGCTGGGAAAAATCACTAAAAGGAAGAGATACGTAAAAAATTAGTATCCGACGTTAAGATTCTAAAACGAAACAGAAAAGTGTTTCAGCTGGCAAGACGGATGACAGAGATCGTAACAGCAACAGGGAATATAAAGAGTTATTTGAAGAGATCTGAATTATTAAATATGGGACATGTTTATGTAATAAAAATGGGGAGACAATAAAATATCTCTTGTGGGAACGTGAACTGTATGGGTCGGAGTGAGTGCGTTATGTTAAAATGATGAGAAGCAGGATAATTAAAGTACAAAAGAACTATTTATTAATAGGCACAAAAGAGATATACGAAGTATTTGCTAAATACGTAGAAAGGATATGGAAGATAAAAGAAAGACTGAAGATGGTATGAATGATAAAGAGAGGCGGAAGTTACTGCCCAATGGAGGAAGAGTGAAGGAAAACAAAAAGAATCAAGCAGAAACAAATTGTTTAAGAAAAATGATATATGTCATGTAATGCCTATGGAGATACAACACATTAAATAATAAACTAAAAAACCGTTGAATATATGCCTCAAATTAACGAAATTTGCTCAGATGCTCAGACACATCACGGTCATGAAAATTAACCGACTCATCGCTAGCTTTCGAAAATTAATTGACAATTCTAAATCGACGTTCTGAATTCGTCCAAACACCATGACTGATCAAGCAAACGGGAAGAACCTAGAATCATCCAAATAGACAGTAAAAAGAACACGGCAAAATGAAATACAAATTACAAAATCACACACAAACAAAATTTGTTTCCCTGTGTAAATTTCATGTCTAGGAATATCGGTAGTAAATGAAAATTGAACAACGAATTGAAAATTATTTTTGAATAGGTTTAGTACATTTCAACTTCTTGAAAAAACATATTAAATATAACCTCAGAAACGAGTTATCATAGTATTATGTAGAGATTTTCCAAATGACACAAGAGAGATTTAAAAAATCGGATTTCAATAGTACAACATCTCTGGATCTCAGCACTCAAATGGTTGGCAAACACTGAATGGGGAGCATCAAACAAAGGAATGTCGAAGAAAACTCATTTGAATTTCGTTTGCATTGCAAATTGGTATCACCTCTTAAGTACCAACAAAAGTAAGAAAGGGAGACTTTTACTGCGGTAAGCGATGGGCTCCATGATACTCGTCACTTAGAACTTATGTGAATTAAATTCCTATTGAAATGACATCAAAATAACCATGAACCAAAAGCAATACCAATATTTTTACGTAAAATAAAGTACTTAACCTAAAAACTTTTACGTAAAACAAAGTACTTAAGTAATTAACCTAAAAACATATTTTTATGTGATATTTAATTAACATAGCAAATACCTCAGACATGCAAGTCTGATAAAAATCATGACATTCTTTTGTATTTACAAAGTAGTTAAAATGTTTCTAGAGGTATAATCATTTGAATAGGACAGGTAAAATTTCAGATGTTTTACAGTAACAATTCATAATAATGCAAGGCATTGCATATGAAAACATGGTTTAAATCATTTCTCAATTTACTTGTTAAAACATACACTATGCAAAGCTACCGTACGAAAAACATCACATTTTAACATACAATTAAAAAAATGGCATGAAAAGGAACATTTTCGAGTGAAAAGTTTTACACGATTTTTAAGAAATAATTTTATAAAATATCACTTTGAAGAGATTAAATATTTGTAATTTTAAATTGTCGACATGCTTGACAAAAATACGAAAGACTGACAGAGAAGAATGTATTTGCGGGAAAGGAAAAGAAGACACGAACCACGTGTTATGGGACTGCGACATCTATAACATGGAAAGACGTGAATTACTTTTGAGACTACAGAAAGAAGGGGTTCGACAGCTAGATAACGACTCGGACATGATATCTACAAGAACAAGATACAATATATTCCATGAGGCTCCTGCAGAATGTGCATGGTACGAGAGACGATTAAATAGATCTAACACGACGTAGCCAACAGGGGATGTACCAATATGTATGCTGTGGTAGGAAAACAGATAAGTAAACATTTTTCCCATATAATGACTCTGTTAAAAATACGGGAAAACCTAAGTTAAGATTCACTAAAATTATGAATTTATATGTATTCAGAATGTTGTCAAATAAATTATTATTATTTGTAACGTTGTTTTCAATTACTACATTCCTGGTCAAGTACACATATTTCTGGTCAAGTTTGTACGTCTAATGATACGATCAAGAACTCAAAGGTTATGTACATAATTTGTTTTGTTTAGTATGAAAATTAATAATCAATATAAAATTATTTCAATAGAAATAATAATTTTATTAAGTTATTTAGTAATCAGTATTTTATGAAAAATAGAACGAAATAATCAAATTCACTATTTAAATTAATATTTGTGTACAAAATGGTACTTCATGAACTCTATATACAGACACTGTTAAAAGATACATTGATTCCATTCGATGTATTATTCATTAGTTTCTCCATAAAAATAAAAGTGTTTGAACATTATTAAAACGAACACAATGTTTGTTCTCAGTAAAAGAATTACATTTAACACTATTTCCCACTCTATTTCTATAATCAGTTTTCATATCTGATTATTCAAGATTGATATATGGTCATATAAGCGAAAACCAATGGAGGATAGAGTATCCTCTGCAACTAATCCACATGGATTAATAAATTTAATCCTAAAATAAGCACATATTTTAACTTTTAAAAGAAATCACTAGTATTTCATACTGTATTTGCAACAATAAATACATGCTTTGAATTTTTCTTCAGCGTATTCAACCACACATTTAAAAGCAATAGATTTTTTCTCATCTTATTTCTGATTGTTACTTAGAATTAATTAATTATTAAATTTTACAACCCTAGAATGTTCTACACACCTATATTTTGTTCAAAAATCTTTTCATTTTTGGATGTGATAATTAGTAAATTTGGTATTTAACAAATAATATTTAATTTATGAATTATACCCATGAACAACTATTTTCATATGTATTGTACGAGTAACATTGTTATTAACGCAAGCTCTAATGAAAATTTATCATCAAACATGAGTTTTACCAATTATTAATACTGTATTAGCTGTGTTTCACATTGGCTTGTTACCTCATTACCTAAAATTTTAATGCACTCAAGACTGAATTATGCTTAGGTAAAATCTTTGCCAATGCAATATAAATTGTTCATCGTATATTAAAAACCAAAAAGCAGTAATTTCCCATAAATTATTAAAGGAAATTTTTATAAACGCCACAACTTAAACAGTGTAAGAGAACTAATTTAGTTTTTTTCTGTATTTTTTATTAGATTCATATTGGATCTCTTACACACGCTCATTTAAATATAAATGAACAGCAATTATTGTGGTTACGACTCAGACCTTTACTCTTGCACGGGAAGTATTAGAGCTGTGGCTTGGAGGACGCGGACGCTGAGAAGCCGCCACCCATCTAACAAACATGGCGGATTTCACGAGAATCTTATTAGACTTCCCCTACCCCAAGAGACAGCAGATGCTGGTGGTGTGGCGGCGGTGAGGTTGGTGAGGTATAGGCTTTGAAGACGACCTCGACAGAAGGAGATGGTTAGAAGGAGGATGCGGTTGTAGCGACCTTGGAATGACGAACGCAGAGGACGAGTCTCACGGAGCGGAGCGGGTGTGTAAATGAGAATGGAGACGATGAAACGACTGCTACTTATGGGAAGGTCGTGTTGATTGGGGTGGAACATTCTGGAACAAGTAATGGTGACCTTCAGTAGCCTTCACTTTGCATACCAAATAGAGGACTTCATGTTTCAAGGACGAAGGAATTTGTGCTTGCTATTCTTTTATACAATTGTCCCAAAAACATTCATTTCTATTATATAAAAGGTCCTGGCAACAATACAAAATGTGTCCATCCAACGAATAGACATTGAAATTGAATTTTTTTGTCTATCAATCTGTATATGTGGATAACTAATGTGGATAAACTAAACGCTAGTATGCAAAAGACTGTTATAATCGTTGACCCTTAGACCTGTTGAGGATTGGTTCACAATAAAAAATGGTCAATGAATTATGAAAATCAGTGTACTTTAATTTTTTTATGGTAGAAACATTATTTTGTCACCATATTGTATATCAGTATCTAACTCTAAAGCGTTTTTGTCAATACTGACTTATTAGAGACTTTGAAATATCTATCCTACATAATAAAATTCAATTTTGAAACTAAAATCTTAAGTGTGAATAGCAACACATTTTTTTAAGTTCTAAAACACGTTTGTTTCAAAAATGTTCATCATAAAATCACCAAGAGATATCATGTAATATAAATTATCGCTATCAGAGTCAATGTTAATAAAACGTTTTTCCTTCAGACTCTTTCTTTGGACTTTTACGACGCGCGGAGAAACGGGTTATCCGCCTTTATCCTCTCAATTCTGAGTCCATATTTTAAAGAACTAGGAACTTACGCATAACGTAGTAAGGCAGCAGAATAGCGTGAAGATATTACGCATCAAAAATATCAATATTTTGACTCAATTTTTTAACGAAGGTATTTGAATGTTTATCAGGATTTTTAAAAAATATCTGATTTTTTGATATCCAAATTGCAACTGATATCTTTAAGTTCGATGAGATTTCAGATGGTTTATATGTACATAATCGTTGACCCTAAAATCCCCTTATACAAAATATGAAGAATTTTGAAACATATCTCATATTTTTAGACGCTCTTGGCATTTTTGTGCATCTTAGCATACAGCATTGGAATTGAGGGCAAAGTGCTCTGGATGGAAAGTTTGGCCCGAATTCACTGAGTTCGATTTTGTACCTACTGATTGTTTCCATACCTATTTCCACGTGCTGTCCTACGAGGCGGCGAACCATCAGTTACGAGAGGCCGAAGATTCGAGAAGCTGGATATCAAGATTCTCGATGCAGCAGAGGATGTCTAATGCGAATGCAGACGATGCAGATAAGTTTCCAATGGGCCACGTCCGCCTACAGGTCTGAAAGACAAAAAAACTGGTATTACCCGTAAAAAAGTGTTTGAAACTTTGATTCTTCTTTGAAAAGAGGAAAAGTAATCACATAAATGAGTTTGTGGTGACCATGATTACGAAACGAAAGAGAAGAACGCTGATGGAGACGACGGCGGTGCATTGGGGAAGAGGGAGGTCGCACCCCAGAAGCTCACTAATGAATCCCGCTCGTTAAACGAGAGTGAAAAAGCAGAGCGATGCTTCACTGGGATCCTTTCCCCGTGAAGACGCGTGGCAGCGCCACTATCGCACCTGCAGTGCTGCATCAGACGCGAAGCAACTCGGCAGTAAAACAGGAGACATGCATAAACAATGTGCAAAAAATTACAAAACTAAATTTTCATTGATATTCAGGTTTTTGATGCAGATCAATGTTTCCGTTTAAAACTTTTTTTCTTTAATTAATCATATTTTTAATTTTTTGTATACCTTTATCGATTTTTTCCGTGCATTTATGGCTAGAATGACTTGATAAGTGTTGCAGGGAGAAAATATTTTGGTTTCACCAACACAATGTTTCGATCAAAGAAGTATAACATTCATGTTTCATTTGTAAAGGTCATTGATCTAACATATTGTTTTCCAGCTGCTGCAAGGGAAGGAACCTGAAAAAACATCAGAGGAAACATCACAAAAGAAAATTTCTATTTTTAAATATTGGTTGTACATTGAAAGATGAGAATATTCATTATATATGTTTTTCCACAAAATTCCTTTCCCTTTTATCTTATATACTATATTTTTCTCCAATACACGATAGATATGTGTATGATGTTAACAATATTTTGTTCGCATCTCTTCAAATTGAAGCAAATAATCTTTCAGTAAATTAGTTTATTTCATGATTTAGGGCAAATATTATTGGAAATACTTGCATATCATGTTGAGTATTTTTTACTTATAATTTCTTAGTTATTGTTTCATGATACACAGTACCCTTTATATTACCCATTAGGAGACGTAGTCAATGATACGGGGCGGATGAGACTACCGTTTGTAACTCCGACGTAGAGCAGGTTGCATCATAGCAGATTGAGATTCACATCGTCCTTTGATGTATTGCTGAAGGATACAGAATATTCAAGGAGAAAAACGGAAGTCTCAGTTTGAATAATTAGCTATACATTAAATTAATGTTCTTTTTCTATAAATGAATATGGAACATATTATGTAAAATAATGGGCAGTAGAAATTGAGCAATAATGAAAAAAGATATGTAACACGTGGTACATGACAAAAATAAATAATATTTATGTTTCAGAAAATAATCCCAAAACAATTTTACAAGCATTTTATAAAAAATTATATTGTCTCATCTAATAGCATTTTTCAGTTAGTTTTAGATTATCAGTAAAAGCAAAAAATATGTAAAAATGTGAACAACAATATTTAACAACGCTAGGGATTTGGTGAATGTAATATTTTAAAATATTTATCAACTTAATGTTTCAAAAATAAGAAAAATATAACATTTATAATGAAGAATGAAAGTTCATCTCTTTGATTAGTCCAAAGCAACATCTCGAAATTTTATCGTACTATTCCCTTATTTCCACATTTTTATCTTCAGTGATTATCAGAACAGCATAAAGTAATATTCAAGATTTTTTTTCAATTCAAAGTGTTATTTTTATTCAAATAAGTTAATATTTTTTTCTTAGCATAAATATTATTGTAAACGCAAATACGAAGAAAGTAATAACATGTCAAAATTTACAGGCAATTTTAATGTTTACTATGAATATGTATCGTCAGTGAAAAGAGCAAGCTATGAAATATGAGTCCGATCATTTCTGACCTACACATTGAATATCAAATACGAGCATTACGAACAAACAAAAATTAAACACAAACAATATAGGTGACACAGGTTTATAATATCATTAATTTTATTCAAATGGTATGACCTAATTGTGAGATCCTAATTCTATTTCATTGTTTATTAAGTGGTGTCTGATTTACATTATGAAGCTGCGGAGAAAACAAAGGTCACAAAGGTTCAATTCAGAGTGGTAGTACGGTGGGATTTTTCATCTGCATCAATCAACTTTCCTTCTGCCTTCTCTTTGATCTCTTCCAATGGCATTCACTAAGAACGTCGTCATTACCACTAAAACAAACGACAGAAGCTCAAGGTCGCGCAGTGAATCCGAGGGAAGTGACAAGGCGCTTTGCGCAGAGCTACGGAGACTGCTTGCAGTAGGAAGGGCTGCCCAATTAAGGACGTGCTCTCGCCCGCTCGTCCTTCCACGCCATTTATTCTCCGGTACCTCCCATATTAAAGCGGATCCCGGGTCACGTGCCTTGCAGCTAGAGCAATGAGAGGGAGAAAGGGAAAATTATGTGTTAGGAAGAGACTATTCGGTGGTAGTGCTGGGACGTAGACCGAAATGTTGGCATGTCCTCCGTGAAACCATCTCGAAGTTTATATACAAACTTTCACAAGTTTTTAAAATAACTGAAAATATAAAATACAATGATTCTTTCAAGTCTTTCGCTAGTCCTGACACCCAATACACACCCAAAATAGTCCAACAATCCAGTGAATGCACCTCCAGAAATTGCATTTACATTCTAATTTGCACTATTTGTGAAAGTTTTTATGAAGAAGGAACAATCACAGAGCACTTCGTCATAAATCCATTTTTCTCTACTATCTCCTCTCACGCAAAATTACATGTCAAAAATTTTAAAGATTCTGTTAAAGTTATGATTTGGGGAACTCTCCCGAAGCATTCCTAAAGGTGTAAAAAACGTGATTAAAGTTTTAGTTTGGTCTCAAGGAGCCCCTACCTATCCCTGTTTAAATACACAAAATTCAAATTTAACTTTCCCCATTCTTTTCTATTCTCGAATATAATGGTTGGTTTACGCAACATTCATCGGTTATAAAATATTTAACTGTTTTCTGTTTTAATTTCTCGCAGAAAACGATATATAAAAACGTGAGATACAAGAAGTGAGAGAATCGTTTCCATGAGTTTCATAAAATCAGTACTTTGCAGAATTCTTTAATACAATCGAAATCAGATTTGTAGATTCATTTTCAACTCATGTAAATTATTTCTAAGCGAACGGTCAAACCAAAAATTTTAATTATGACAAATTTTTGCAAACTAATTCAGATATCATCTAGATCTAATATATGTTGATTCTAATAGAAATGATTTCTTAAATTTCCATATTTCAATTTGAAACCAATTTGAGAAAGGATACAAATGTTTGGCGTTTTACCGGACTAAATTATCCATAAATGCAGGGAAAAATTATTAAAAATAGGAACTTAATTTTTTTCGGAATAGTGAATTTTTTACAACTTTTGGTCAGATGAAAAAGGCGACGAACCTGGAATCGAACTCGAGGTTCCTGCTTTGATCGCAGGGGTGTTAACCACACCACCATCCGTTTGCCTTCCACAACCGTACACCATTTCCAACCTGACCTAAATCCCGGAAGATCTGAGACACATCCTCATACAGGAGATAAGTGAACTAGACGGTACACAATAATTGGGTACTATATTACCGGTTTTACACGTACCAACGTGTTAAGGTTCGTTATGTACAAATTTCTCCTATAATATGTACGCCGGTAATAAAGTGCCCACAGCATTGTGTGTCGCCTGGTTCACTTATCTCTTGTATCAGGTTGTCTCTCATGTCTTCCGGGTTTAGGTCTGTGTGAAAATAGTGTAGGATTGTGGAAGGCGAACGGGTGGTGTAGTGGTTAACACCCCTACGATCATTGCAAGAGTCACGGGTTCGATTCCAAACTCGTGTCCATTTTCACCTGAACGAAAGTTGTCACATATCTTCTCTGTTGTATTTTTATTGAAGAGGTACAGCTTTGGAAAGTTATTTAACGAAATTTCTATTTTTATAGTGTAATTTATTGTGAAATGTGTTTCTTTCGAATTGTCATCCTTTCTTACGAAATAATTTAAACATCATCACGTTTTTAATGTGCTGTGCTATTTTTTGAAACAAATTGTTCATAATGAACAATAAAAAAAATCGTACCAACAAAAACTCTCGGGTTAAACTGTGCAGGGTTAGTCCTCAAATAAATTGAAGTTCCAAAGAAATCAGTGATTTATGTAACACATTTATGTATGTACTTCTTCTAATCAACCGAATATAAATCAGCCATTAGCAGCAATACTGTTA
This sequence comes from Laupala kohalensis, assembly GCA_002313205.1. NCBI lineage: Eukaryota > Metazoa > Arthropoda > Insecta > Orthoptera > Trigonidiidae > Laupala > Laupala kohalensis. Next base: position 525,219 of record NNCF01131014.1, on the reverse strand, counting down.
TATTGAAGGGAAACGTTTTCCCTGAAACATGTTTTTTAGATTAAAAGAACTCACTTTTCGAGACAAGCTAAAAAAATACACTCGAGAGATCCGGTCTGTCAAGAAGAAACCGTAGTTTCCAAGAAAGAGAAAGACGTATAAAACTGATTCGCTCGATTTCCTTTTTCTGTAAAGAGAAAAACGCGTACTCGGTTCATTTTCACACCTTGTCTCCGAACTGTTTACCTTATTTTTTCACCCAAGGTTTATTTCAACCTGGATTAAAGTTTGCTTTCTTCCTTTGAGTTTGTCATTGGAGTACTAATATTCAAATGAAATATAGTGATGCAAATTTTTTATATCCGAGAGACAATACTGATGTATAGTTATGATTTCTATTTCTTTGACTCCTTAAAATCAATTCAGAAAATGTGAACTGTGATAAAATGCCAGGCAGGGATCTTATAGCGTAGTTCCATTTTCAATAAAAAGAGACAATTTATAGGGGAATAAACTAGAATGTATTCTATTCCCAAGGAGTGACTGAGGTACTTTTATGTGTACTCTCATGATAAAAACACTTATTTGGTTGTATTATGTGCCCCTTTTATCTAAATATATTAATAATTATCTGATATGTCCCTTAACGTTTTGACTGCCATTTAAATTTTGATTCCTATATTTACATTTCACTTCAAGATAATATTTGCTAAATTAAGAACGATTTATCTTTATTTATTTGAATTATGAATTGTCATTGTCAACAAAATTCTAAGAAATTATTTTAAGATCGTAAAATTTCTGATACACGTGACATTTTGAAAACAGTTTTCCAACTTCCTAATTTTCTTAATTTCTTCTGTGTTTTGATCAGTTTTCTTGTCGTTCGTCCACCTTCCATTTCTGTGTTAAGTTCTCCATTGGCAATCCTCCAACCTCTTGGATGAAGTAAGGGGTTGGAGATGGTGAATGGGGGATGAGAAAGATGAAGTCGGAGGTGGGGACTAGTAGACTGCTGAGCCAAATCTCCCAGCTGCGTCGATGCTGTCCCTTGCTGCACAAAGGGAGGAATTTCGTTTTTACTTGGACAAAGTTTGACTTGAATGTACATTTTAAAACAATGTTTATTGTATGTCGAGAAAAGTCAACAATCAGAGTATTTCTTTTTATTATCTTCACTAATAAAATGCACAACGTATATCATTATATTTTGGGAGATGAGATTTCGATGAATTCTTCACAGTCAGCACTAGACGTAAACGTAACTCTCATCATGATTAGCCATACACAGATCATAGTTGTTTTTCTTTAGAATACCAATCCTGACTATCAATCACTTGTAAATTGACGAAACTCAATTAATGGCAATTTCCTAGGTTTATAAGTAGTCATTTTCATCAATAATTTTAACTCAAATAATAGGTAAATTTCCGTTTCAATACTTTCCCGTTTATTTTCCGTATCTGCCACGCAAATAGAAGCACATCGAATTTACATGTTAGTTTTTAACCTAATATAGTTACAAAGTTTGAACATGCTGAAGCATTAATCTCATTAAAGAAGAATGAATACTTGAATGCACAAATGCAGAATGACTTTAACAAATTGGAGGTAGGTACGTACCTAAATGTACAGATAATTGTTTGATAAATTTTTCATAACTTTTCTTACATGTGAATGCTAAATAATGGAGAATATATGAAGGACGGACTGATCAGATGTATTTGGGCAAGTGCATGTCTATTAAAATAGATAACATATTTTTGTTATCTGTATTGATCAACGTGCAGCGAGCAAGAAGGAAAAAGAATTATACTCATCCCAAAACTTTTTTCTGGTTGAAAAGTATTGCCGACGCGTAAATCTGTTTTGGCTAGTTTTATCATAGTTCCACCAGATATTACGTGTTAGAATTAAATCACTGGAGTAAAGAAAGAGTAGAATAATATTGTCGCACTTTTATACAACAAATTTTAGGGGTCAATTGTAAGGATAGAAATAATATGAAAGCAAAACGTCTTCAATCACAAACAGAGTTACTTTTAATTTCTCATACTTTTAATTGTATTGCAGCTGTTTACACAGAAAAAATACTGAACATGTTCAGAATTTTTACCGCGCTACTGAACACATTAATATTTTATTATCTGTGCTGTACTTCTGAAACCTTTGTATACTCTTGTTTAATTTCATTTTCTTTTTTAGGCTTATGTGAACTTTCTTCTTAAGTTCGTTCTAACTGAAATGATGTATATATCCCTCCACTTACAAAAAAATGAAAAATGAGATTTTCTTAAAGGTTCATTTAAAATTCATTTTAAAAAGGTGTACTATAACAAAATACCAAACATTTAACATACATGGTATACCAAAGCGTACAAATTGACTGCAAATACTTCCATATAATTCATGTTAGAAATATGATATTGCTCTTCTTAGGAACAAGATACTAATTTTTTTTCAAAATGAATAGTCATCTTTTCATAATCTATATAGCATAATTTACTCTACCAATAAAAAGCGAATAGAGATATTTTCAATAGCGCAAAAAAATACAAATGGAAAATCTAGTTGAATTTACTTGAGGTTGTTTACCCGACAAGATACAATTTTCTCTCCACTGCGCTGCACCAGAAGCACCTGTGAACGCGCATGTTACGACGCGAAAGGAAATTTCACAGGCGTTTGTTTTCAGTTGGGTGGCGAACTGGCGACCGACTCCACCCCTATATTCCCTGCCCTCAACCACCACACTAGAGGGAGAGACAAAACATATAGAAACAAGGGGATGTCGACTTCGAGATCTTGGAGCAGGCTGCCAAATTTATAAACCGCAGCAGATGGAACTTACCAGGTGTGCGTTTTCCTGCAAGGCGTATTGCCACTAACGTACAGTACATGCAGGAAAGAGAAAAACAGCGAGGATTCCTCAAGGCGATAAAATTTGTTACCTCATATCAAAACTAATTTGATACCAACAGATAAAATGTTAAGTTTTTAAATGAATACCTCGCACATTATGAATGGTCACACAGAATTTTACTTCTACATGTAAATAAGAGATATTTTTCATGGGCAATATGTAGTTATTACTTCTATAGTATCATTACACATAAATATTTATATTACTATTTTTCTCGGTCTCGATATATTTTAATGTTTTCTACAAAAGATTTTCTACGATGGCATGGAATGTAAATCTACAACATTTGATGAATATTTTCCAAACTTTGGAGAATTGAATATAGAGGTAAACTACTAAGATCTTTATTTCAAATTCGTACGCAATACTCTTCTTCTTTAAACGAGCTACAACGATTGATTTAATCGTTTCGGTTTCCTTCACAATAACCTTCCAGTTTTTTCTATCATGCACATTTAATTCTTCATGTAATTTTTTAAGTTCTTAATTCGTAATGTTCTTTTTATGTAAGTCTTCCAGAGAATCATACTTCCCTCAGTCTTCCTCTCTTTGATATAAGCGGTTACTATTCTTCACAGTTCTATCATAACCCAGCCCGCTCAGCTTAGATGCCTTCGATGGATCTTTACATAACTTTGTGGAATCGACTCAAATGTTTAAGACAAATAAGGATTTTCTTCCAAATTTTCACGAACACTTGCGAACGGAATTCTCACGCATTTTGTGTGAGTGCACTGTGCGGGTAATTGCAGTTCATTGAAATGGGTGTTATCAACAAAAGATAATAGGGCTTACTGTTTCTATGGTTATTAACCAATAATCGTACTTTATCGACAAAAATAAGGAACATGCTTCATTAAAATGAGACAAACATTTGGGCGACGCTGTGCAAGTTCAGATAATATAAAATCAATCATCATATAAAATAAAACACTTTCAATTACTCCTTACAGTGTCATAATTCACCATAATTTTTAATTTTTCAGTCACTTAAGGGTTAATTTCCCGTCATTTCAGCTGAGACTAGCGAGGGACTGAATATATCAGACGCGTCTCTAAAACTCATATTACCCAAAGGTATAATGTGGATTGACGTGATGAACGTAATTTATTAAAAGCAACGCGTGGCGATGCCACGAGCACAACGCGTAATGGGGACTCCCAAATCTTAAAGCAACATACCCGGGTCAAATCCTAGATCCTAGAGGACTCCCATGTCTTGACTGAGTCACAATGTTGATAAATTGTGAATCCATACTCCAGACTAATATAAATGTGAAAGGCGATAAAGTACCTGTCGGTTTGCTTCTCGGTCACGACTAAACCACTGAAACGATCGTGATGAAATTTGGCAAGTTTAGATGTTCTGAATGAACGTAGGTAAACTTAGTATAAATATCTGAAAGAAAGAAGATGCTATTTGACGATAAATGTTGATGAAGTCTGGGGGAAAACCCGCTATATTCGCTTATGCTGCCTGAACGATTAGAGTTAGGTGACAACTGTGACTGGCAACGTTGTTCGCCTCAAATATTTCTACAAAAAATTTTTGTAGCAACGTATGCCTATCTACAAATGTTAACATAAATTTTTGAAAATAGATATAGAAAATAGAAGTAGTTATGCTCCAATCTAAGAGAGTAATTTAAGAAGAAAAGAATCAATCATCTTCAATTTTAATGCTTCGCTGTTTTGTGCATTTAGCAATAAATTTTTTTTTTTTTTAATCGTTAAATTCGGACGAATAGTTTACATTTTACAAGTTGTGCGGGCGCTGGTACCGTTGTTTTTCATAAGTAGCGAAAATTGGACGTGCCCGGCGAGTGGGTTTGTTTTACCTGAGATACTGAGATAAATACTTCCAATTTTACATCAGAGTTGTGCTACCATTGTGGTTAGGGTGTAAATAACCAAAGAAAGAAGGAACGGGTTTAATGTATAGCTTTCGGTGACTTGAAGATAAACAGTGCCTTGATTCCGCATAAATACAAGTTCAGCACATATGGGCCTTAAATACGCCTGGCTCTCCTATGGTTGAAATGGTGTCCAAGGCTAATTGGTAACATTTCGATTGTTTCTCTGACGGTCAGTTTTACGTTGCTTGATCAACGACGGTTTCATTCAACCATTTTTTTTTGTTGCTGCTGGAGATGTAACTCAAAATTGTATATTCAATCAAGTTTTGTATTAAATTTGTTTTAAAATGAATTTGTAAAATTAGGACATTTATATTTTAAAATACGAGTAAATAGGTAAGCAATTTTTTTTTAAATTTACATAATAGGTTCTTTCCGTTCATGAAAGAAATACATTGTTCGATATTGTGTACCTTACTAACTATGTACATATGATAGCCCCAAGTGCAGGAATGGCTTATAATTATATCGGACTCTACTGTTGCGAATATTGAAATAAGTATAACTTCTTACTAGTGATAAAAATTACTTATAAAATTACCAGACATTTGGAAATTAGAAATTATATACGTGTATGGGTTTTTAACTTTTACAATTGGATGTTTTTGTCATTACCAACGTTTTTTAAGTTTGATAGTTGATTGAAATAATGTCTGTGGGGTGGTTGGCAGGGAGAGATGGTGGTTCGCATTTTTGGGTGGTGTGTGTAATTGTTGTGGATAGTTTTTCGGGTTTCTGTCAGTCCAATACACGTGTTTTGAAAGTTTCATGTACGTCCAAGTCTACTTTTCTTCCACACCTGAAGTTAGTGCAATAAACGTAGCAATAATAGTATTCCGTTACTAAGAAAACACGTTTCTGGAATAATACAAATATTAGGAGAAAAACTAAAAACGGGGTTAGTAGATGAGTCACAGACAAAAACTGGATTCACGATTTTCAGTTTTGGTTTTCTTCCAGGAAGTATGGGTGTTATGTAAGAAGAAAATGAGAGTTCAAAACGCTAAAAATGGTTTGTCACTTTGGTCATTGTACACAGCACACATATAGTTAAACGTTATAACAAGTATTTCTAATTAATTTTGTGATTTCTGTGATTTCTGCCTCAAAGATTAGTACAAAGAATTTAAGATGGCTGTAATAGTACCACATTCATATTTCAGTTCCAGGTTAGTATTAAGTAAATTATTTTCATTAAAAAATGGGAAAAGATTTCTACTGTATCCTAAATAATGAGATACAGATAAGTTTAAAAATTGAAGTAAATTTGGAACACAATAAATGTAAATGACTCATGTAGGAATCACATTTTGTTAAATCCATTAGAAGAGATAAAAAGTGTACTGCATGCCACAAAAATTCAAAAAAAACTGTTATACTTGCTCATTTGAAGGTAAGGAAAGTTGAATTTTGGTAAGGTGTGAGTGACTTAAATGTTTTTTCATATTTTCATTACCTATTAAACATTTATTAATACTATATGTATAAATATATGTTCCAATCAAAACGATGAGTGATGTATCAATTGAAACTTTTGGAACAACTCAAATTTTCTACGTACTTAAAAATTTCTGATGAAATGAAAATTAAGAAAAGTTTTTCACAATTTTCTGAAACAATTATTTTTGAAAATAAATTTGGAAAATAATATATCAATTTATAATGTCATTTCGTATGTTGGGTTACATGTCATGTTATAATATGCTAATATAAACTATAGTATATTTTTACATCTACTCGATCTTTCTTAGATTTAATGCCATATTTTTTATGTCACTGTCACTCTTGATTTTAATAATATTGTCATCAAACCAATGAAATACCTCGAGAGAAAACAGTAATAAACGATTTTAAAAATTTGAATCTGAATATTGAAAATGCATTTATTTTTTCATTTAGTATATTTCAGTTACTTCACTGATTCGTGTAAAATATGGACAAGAATGGAAAACTGTGATCACATTCTGCTTTATTGCATTTAAGGGAGCCTTTTTTGTGGAAGATTGGAATTTCATGCCTCTCGATATATATTATTTATTTTGGTATAATTTGCTTACTTAATCGATTTTTGTTATTATACACTATGAACGTGTTTTAGAGTTTTTTTTTTACACTAGGTCACATTTTTCATTTCTCAGTTAGTACTCTAGAAGCGTGTGCAACGTAGAACATGATATAAATGTAGTCTTCCGCGGCCGGAGTCAATATAAACTTGTTTGTCCGGGACAAATTGCGTCTCAGTAGACAGAACTACCAAAGTATCGGCCACCTTGCTGTGGTCTTCAACAGAGTACGACAGCGACTTAGATCTGTAGGACATTGCTACGGAGAAATTCACAGCAAGGTGGTCGGACAAACAAATTTATGTGGAGCATGATCTTGCACATTATTATACTTCGTAGTTCATTCATTCCACTGTAAAACTCATTGTTAAAAAATCAGGAAAAATATTTAAAAAATAAAATAAAACATAATAAATCTAGGTTGTTGTTTTTTTCGCTATTCATTGAAATACGCGTTACCTAAAAACGAAAGATCCAGTCGCGTCAAGAGATGAGTCAAGGTATATCTTCTTTTGGAAGAAGAAAAACTCGAAGAAGCAGAAGGCTCTTTCCCTGCATCTGCATGATCGTCACGCATCTCCTCTATTCTACCCTCCATTCCTCACTCCCCCGCTTACTCCGTCCTCGGCTGCATTCGTTCAAGGAAGAGGCGAGAAACGCGTACGCGTCTCAGACAACCTTAAACGCGACACAACCACTTGAAAGCGTAACCATTTACCACGCGCTCACGCTCATACCAACATCATGCAAATGACATCGTATGATGGCATTTTTCCTATAGTTTCATCGCGATGAACCATTAAATCTTTCTTCCATCCTGGCCCGGGTTTTTCTCCGGTTTTCCTTCGGGTAGAGGCGGATTTATCATACAGGTTCTCTAGGCTTTGTCTAGGGGCGGGTCTATTGTAACAATAAATCGTGAATTTAGTGTTATTTCAATTTTTAAGCACTATACTCAGAATAATCTATAGTTCGATAATAACTTACATGTAATTTTTTGCTTAAAATTACAAACATATTGACATTCTATTAGTATTATAACTCGCAGCTAACTTTTTATCTTATCTAGGAATTTTTGCTGAATTTTTTGAATCCGCCTCTGCCTTAGGGCCCTTGATCGGAATTGATGGGATGGTCCCTTGCTTGCTTCCGGAGAGTAAATTAGTTTTTTTTCCCTCCACGTGGTCATACGCAGTTTGTACTGTTTTTTGACAATAAATTTATTTATTTATTTATAACCACATGTCCCTCTGTTTGGACTGTACGTAGTAATTTATGAAGTTTGAATGAATATACATTTTCTTTAATTTATACTTGTTCATTTTAACAATATTATCGCCATTGAATGTGTATTAGTTAACTACAATTTTCAGGCCACTCAAATATGGCGTAAATTGTTTTGAATATTTTGAAACAATACTAATACACGTCATTTAAATATCTATCAATGCGCTCTTTTATTTTGTTTAAAATTATTCGTAATTCTTTAATTTGTGAAGAAGGATTTCATTATTCTTTGTGATGACATCGAGAGATTTGTGGAAGACTATATGATATCGTTGAAGAAAGGATCATGATGGATGCTAAGTTGAGTAATAGTAAATGTAACTACAAATTATGTTTCATTGTGTTCATTTACAACACAAGAAGAAGAATATTAGTATTTTAATTTTCGGAATTTCTAACTAATAACATAAGAAACGCATGAAAATTTTTGAAACTAGTATGAGAGAATATATAAGATAATATTTTAAGAATCCAAATTTAAATAATGTGTCTTAAGTTTACTAGATGATAGAAACGAACATTTATTCATGCTCAGAAAAGAGCGTTTAGCTAATAGCGCCGTTGTTTTTCGTGCATCATTAAAATCATTCCTACATGAATTTGGGTATTTAAAATGCATTAAATATATTATAAGATATTGACTATAGTAAATATGATACAAGTTGCAATTTTGCCTAGTAAAAATGTTAAATAAAATCGTACAGAATCTTCAGTCAAGATTCTATCTGATTTTATAATATAACAACAACTATAACTCACAGAATTAAGTATATGTTCTCAAAACATTATTTATTTTAAAAATATTGCTCTTTTGTTTTTTTCTATGTAATAACTCAAATTTTTTTATAACTCATAAATCAAGGAATTATTGTCGTTCTTACGTAGACAATAAAGAACGTCTTGTGAGATCGTTTATGATTTCCCGCTGTCTTTTTCATATGTATATGTCATGTTTGACTTCTACAGAGAGCTATTAAATAAATAAATACTTTTAATAAACTTCGTCTCTTTCACATTCAGGGTTGCTATTAGGTTGAATCTCATGTTATTGTATTACATGCGTAAATGCTTAAATTCAAATATGTTATTTCCTTTAATACACACTTATACACATTTATGTTAAAAAGTTAAAAAAGTATAAACAAGATACTAGAAAATAGAGAGATTGATGTGAGAAATTTTACTCGTTTCTCAACATTTGACCAGATTAAATTTTAAATTAATATTTTATTTGATTAATATTCAGTTTATGTTAAAGTTCAAAATAAAAATTCTCTACAAATTGTATAAAAAATGAGGTAGAAAATAATTTTGTGTGAATTTAATTTTTATGTCTATAATTTATTCATCTATTTAATTATATCACCACTTGATAAAAGAGCACGAAACGACATGATTCTTTATTAAATGCTTTACTGAGGGACGACTCTTAAATATTAGAATCGAAAAACATTTTGAAATGCTTGAGTTCACTGTCGATTTTCAAATAGATTTTCATATATTTTAGAGGATTAACCCATGAAGAGGCATGTTACTTATTTCTCTGAAAATAAGTTCACATAAAAATTTAAGAAAAGCTAAAGCATTTAATACAACATATATACTCATCCAAATCAACAATGAAAATTAAGAGTGACTGAAATAAAAATATAATTCAGTTAAATTAAGTGAAGGCATTAGTACAGTTCCTTTAAATTTGATTTCACATTAATAAAATGATTAAATGTGAAAGAGGTTTTACAAATCATTTTCAATCACAAACCATTCAATCAAATGTTAAAATGGTTTTGTTACATGCCCTGTAATTACGTACACAAGTGCATCCGGAAACCATTGGTAGATCAGAAAGTAACAGTTTTCATTACCATAGGTTGGCAACACTGTCTGTGTTTCCCCGTTCGTCCTTGTCATGTCCTGACGCGCGCTTCTTGTCGTCTGCTCGCGCGAACCTGGCACGTAAGGACGTCGTAGAAAATGTTACGAGAGCGTCTGCCAACAGGAAGACGTGAAACAGTATAGCTGCATGGAATCGATGAAGTTGTTCTAAAATGTCATCAGATACGAGGCATTAAAATACAAGATGTTCCGCAAAACAAAAGTGGGAAATATATCTGGGAATACAATATGTTCGGGGATGGGAAAGCCATATTAAATATATTGTAAAACACATGAGAAATATTCTTACACACGTGTAATTTCAGTAACTTAAAACATTTTCTCTGTTATTAGCCTCTAAATTTGTTAGAAAACACCTGTAAAATATTCAAATGCAGGAAAACACTCTCGATTAATGGCGCAATATTTCATCTTGTTGTTGCTGTTAAAGTGGCATATCCTTGCACTTTCTCATAACAATTCGCAATCCACACGTCATGGACAGTGTATATAAAAATAGCGAATTCTTTTATCTGGTTTTTAAGAATGAAATATCTTATTATTTAATATTTCTTCCGAGTTTTAATTTTTTTATATATAACGTTTAATGAATGAATTAATTAACCGGATAAATGGAAAAGATTTGAAAATAAATTGGTTAGCTCTGATTTTGTAAACTTATCTTGAAATGTATTACTCAACACTATATTGAGATCAGTCATATCGCGCCAAAGTAGTTGTAATTTTAAAGTTACAGAGAAATTGTGTATCACATAACATAAACAATTGCCAAGAAATATCTGACTGTTCTTGATTAATGTATATTTGTTTCTTTACCTACTACAAAATTAAACCAAATGAGCGTTTCTGACGATGTATAAAAAGTAGAATTGATAGGAATAAAAGAAAATGAATACTAGGAAACCGTGTCAATTAAATCATATAATACAATTTTGCTGATCATAGTCCAATAATTATGAAAAAAAAATGCAAGTTCACTCTATGAATTGTCAATAAATATTGATTTACAATTCCAAAATTATAATTTTTAAGGTTGAGATCCACGTCCTTCTGAATATGGGTGTATATTCCTCCTGAAGAAGCATTATTATTATGATGCGTATTATTACAAGCAATAGTATTATGTAGTTATTGTCCGCAACAGTTATTTTTGATCGCATAAATATATACTTCACTATTTCCACTGATAATTTTAGTGACATTAAAATTTGTCCAAAAAGTAAATAATTTAACTTCTACGAATACATTTGCGCAATTAACCTTTCATTTTAGTCTTTAAAACAAAGGTTTTATTATGAATTAAAAGCCGTAAGCTTAATGAGAGTTATCAACTAATGCCCCACGACCTTTAGTATATTCACGGCAGTGTCCTATACTCTGCTTATCACCTTGGATTCACAATATCTTTTGGAATACCATATGTCGGTTGTCAAGGGACGAGTCGTCAAGGAAGTTAGTTGATTAGGTTAAACTTGATTTACCTGAAAGAGGTGGACATTGTTTTTCCTAAATGTAATTCAGTAAATAAAGTTAATAAGACTAGACTTTAATTGTTCCTATAACCAGGAGTTGTATGGTACATAAGTAAATGTGAATAAATGTATGTTGCGATTTGAACAGTGTAACATATTCAAGAAAGGACGGAGTTAAGATTATGATGTAGAGAGTCAATACAGGGTTTGTTATAGAAATAAAAACGGCGCGCCTTGCAATATTCATTGCTTACACTATTTACATAACAAGTACATATTCACCTATTTTAAAATCAATTTTTTAAATGTTTCAATGAATGTATCGCAGATTTTCTACCTTTATTATATTTTGTTTATTTAGTATCCATACTCCATTTTAATATGCAAATGCTAATGTGTGTCTGTCTCAGCTTTCGCAAATGGAAATTCTGTTTTTCTTTTACGTGTCCTAGGACCTAGGAAGAGGTAATATTCAAAGAAAGATTGTAATAGAAAATGATAAATTATATTTTAAATAAAAAGAATAGTTAAATTCAGTTGATAAAATAATATTTATTTATGATGTATGCGTTTACACATCTTATTAGAATCAATTCCCCTCTTAATAATGTGTCACTCATGACCCGAACGAAGCTAGGAAAATCAGTTAGTATATACTATTTTAATGAAGTTGCGAGTGTAACTTGAAATATTCATAAAAGATACGAAACAACACGATCAAATATGTTTCCGGTTCTGTTATAGACCATGCTATGTTCGGAAATCACTATTGTGATATAGTTTCCACTTCATATCTATATCCCTATTTAGTGAGATCGTACCTGCGCGTGTGCATCTGCCCGCCATGCAACCCCGCCAGACACCCCTCCTTGGCAAAGCATCCGCCTGCATCGATCTGTAGAGTCACTCCCCCCCGCGCTTGCACTTCGCCAGCGTTGTTGAACGCGGCGGTCGGGAGGGACGGACGGGGTGCGAGCGAGCGACGGACGGCCACGGGGTCAATGGCACGATGCGCGTTGCTTCCGAAAACCAGGCCACGCTGTGCACCAGGCCAGCGAGGTTCCCCTTCGCACGTGCACTTCGTTTCTTATCATGAACGACTAGGGAAGTAATGTGGAGGAACAGTTTTTGGAGGAGNTATATATATATATAATCATCTTGCTTTCCGAATCAACAAAGAAATAAAAGGCAATTAACCCATGATAGTTTTTATTTTGATTCGCAATTGCTTGGGATAAGCTAGTTTTGAAATTACGAGATGTTTCATGTCAGTTTGTGATATATCGAAGCAGGGCCCTAAAATTGTATATTTTAATGTGTACGTTACGGGAAGTGGGTGACATGGGGAAGAATTAGCGGACTTAACAACAGGGAAAATATATTAAATACTTCACCATGAACAATATTTTAAGTACATAAAATCTGTTTCAAAAATGTTATTTCAATTGCATAAAAAGTTAAAAAAGTATATTATTACTTATGTTTGTGAGAGAGCAGTATTACAATACAAATCGATTCACTTTTTTTGCTTTCATTGTGATCATCCATCTCTCTCTGGACTTGATTTATTTCTAACGTGTTGGTATAAAATTTCAACTTTTAGGTAAAGAGAACATTTTTCTTGTCCGTTGGACTAAGGTATTGGTTGAGATCTAACAAAAAACGGATCAAAAGAAATCTAATAAAGTCCAAATGAATTATCAGCTACGATCCCATTAGTTACACATTCAGAAAATTGTTATACTCATGATTTATCAAAATGGGATATCATTGACAGTTAAGCTGTTGAACAAAAACGAGATACTTCAATAAAGTTAAAAGTTAGTGAAACTCAACACAAAAGACGTTAATTTATTTTCTGCAGAAATCCTTGGAAAATTCAGCCAGAAAGGGGGTGAATGCGTTTATCTACAATATAACGAAATGATTGAGAACTTTTTTATGTTCAGTGGCAGAATAAGCTAATGATAGATCAATGCGGAATATATACAAATTTGTGTCTATTTCAAAATTTATAATGAGCAAAGCGATATAATAAAACAAAAAATAAAAAACAATTCAATTTTTGTATCTTATTTCTTTTTTTCAAACATATTTAGTAAATTATTCACAAATGATTTCTTTTTAAGACATCCAAATGTATAATAATGAGTGTGTAAACGTAGCAGTTAGTTAAAAGCAGTATAATGAAAGATTTTCAATTCTAATACATAAGTATTATTTCGGAAAACATTTTTTTTATTTACTGAGGAGCGGAATTTCGATGCAATTTTGATAAAATGGGTAAAAATTGACTTTATTTAGCAAAAACGTTTAGTAAATCTTACACTTTAATGACCATAGTTTTTTTAAAATATTTTAAGCGAGTTAATTTTATCTCCATTACGTGGTAAAATTGTCTTCGTCATTGGTGTAACGTTTAGTGGACAAATTAATTATATATATATCTGTATGAAATGGTATTTTGTGTTAATGGGTTGCTTTGAAAATAATTATTTCACACCGCGTCAAAAAGAAGTAGAAGCAGTAAATTTGGTATAGTCTTAAGTGACATTCGTGATGGGTACTTTTCCTTAATTAATGGAATATTTGTTGAACAATGAAACCCAATACATAAAATTATTCTTTTAATAAAATAGGGCTCCATTTGCAAGGAAAGCAAGAACAAATAAAAAATAACGACAAGATTTTACTGTACAACAAGGACTAATCCAAATAATTCAAATGATCATGTATTGATTTTCATAAAGTACATGAATTTATTTTTAAATTATACAGGAGAGATAAAGAGACAGTTTCAACAAAGAATTAACAATGACGAAAAATATTAATGTCATATTATTCGTGGTGGAATTTATTGCTCTCTAAATATTATTCAAACACGGTATGTTAAATGAAAAATAATTTAAAGCCAATTATGCTCAAAATTTCTACATTTCGATTATGTAATGATATTTTTTCTAGTACTTTTTGAGTAAAGTTGGGTCAAGTAAATGTAGATGAAACTTTTCTATAGACATTAATATTAATTCATTTTAAATATTAATACAACATGTGTTAAACCAAAGTTAAAGCATTCTTCATTTATTCTTGATTTGTAAATATCCAGTTCCCTTATTGTTTTTTTAATGAACGTGATTTCAAACTATAAGAAAGCAGTTCCTCGGAAAGTAAGGACAAACTCTCTTTTCGCGGTGGTGGCAGAAATGCCTTGAAGGGTTACGACGTACCACGTGGCGGATGCAGTAAGGGAAGGGGTAGGGCACTCACAGGGTCAATAACACGAACCTCCGAAACGAGGCCAGGTCAAGTCCCTAAGGGAAGACGACGAAGATCACGCTCCTAGCAGTTCAGGTAAGGCACGCAACCATACCCTCGATATAACAAAATTTCGTGGTCAGTCGTTTCACAATACTTACCCGCAGTGGTGTCATGGCGAATTTAGCAGTGCCGGAACACTGACTTTCCCATACTTCCCAACAAATAGAGAAACATTTTTTTAAATTGATGAGCTAATTTTAATTTGTACATTTTAACGCCTTCTGGAGTCGATTGTCAGCATCAGTACTTCTCCATTTCTGTTACCTAAAAATGATATATCTTTTCAGAAAACAGAGAGTAATATTTTCTTCCTATTTTGCAGAGCACATGCCAAAATCAAATGGCATTGAAACAAAAACATTCCTCTCGTGCGCGACCCATGTCTCTTATTGTATTCAACTTAATTTTTTTCCCCAAATTAATTTGTTTTTAACTTCACGTAAAATAAGATCGTACGTGGATGTATAAAAAGCAAAAATATAATATTCCTAAAACCATTGACGGAACGGTGTTCCGACACCATGACACCATCACTTACATGTTGTTCTCTCAAAAATCGTCACGTTTATATGAACAATATATTGTTTGTTCTCACAAGAATGTTGTAATATGTAAAAAGAGGGAAGTAAAGTTGTTGTTTTTTTCATTCTGGAACTGAAGCAAATCAGGGCAAATAAAAAGTATTGTACAAATTCCCTCATAAGCTCCTGTTTCTATGAAAACCTTCAATATAGCAATAAATAAGCGTAGATCAAATTTTAAAGAGTATCGTAAAAAATTCCGAAGAACTTAGTTACGTGCTTAAGTATAAATTATGAGTGCATGAAAAGACCTCCGTCAAAATTAACAAGTATCCTAAAATACATTGGTTAAAGTAGCTAATACCAAGGAATGCAACTTCAAGATGTGTAACAAGAATAAAACTTGTAGAATATCATAAATTGGTGTAGTAGAGTGGTGGAAACCTCACAAAATATGCATTTTCTTCTTCTAATCAACAACACGTCAGAGAGCGTTTAGTTGTTAACGCTTGTTGTACTCGTATTCTAAGAAATAATTCATATGACTTCTCTCGTAGCAATGTTTGCTACATAGTTCTTGAAAAATTGTATTTTATACCCCGCTATCTCTTCTCATGAGTTTTTCTCCTTAATTTTCTCTACTTTGGAAGTCCTATTATTTTCATCATTATCATTTTCAAAACGCGTTATCATGATTCTTTCATCTAATTCGCGTTTTATATTATTATAGCTCTATATAAAATTCGTTTTCTTTTTTTATTTATTAATTATTATAATTCCAACATTATGTGCAAAGATGTTTTCAATGTTAAAGTAAGGCTGTAAGAAATAAGTTCAGCATGCACGAAAGTCATCTCAAAATTCTTTTTTTCTTCTTTTTTCTCTTCTCGCTCTAAGCTTTCTCTCATCGAAATTATGTGATTCTTCAGTCGTCGGCCGACTTTCTCTTAATATTTCTCTTCCATTTTCTCTATTCACTTTCTGCTCCTCTCCTCGGTCTTGCCAGTAATTTGTGATAGTGTACCTCTGAAAACGATTTAATAGACATTTTGGTACTAATGACTCTAGGGTGCATCGTTGTCACAAGATGGTATTGGTAGTAAGAATCAGTAGAGGCATGTAAGCGTACGACACAAGCACAAATTGATTAATCGAATTTTTTGGTGGACAAAATCATTTTGTAGTAATATCATAAGATAGAATAATCTATTATCGCAAATAATAATCATCATTTTTTCAGTTTATATATTTTATTTAACAAACAAATAAAATACAATATTTAAAAAAATCTCAAATATATAATCTTAATAAACATAATTAGTCATGAAAATAAGACTAATGAAAACTTGAATTCAAATACATTACTCTACGAACATTGAGAATAGAAACTGTATATTCATGTGACTTAGATTGGTTTGGAATGATTAAGAATTAATAAGCCAATGAAACATCAAACTACGCCAACCAATAAACACAAGTACAATATAGTTTTCTTTCTAATTTTGACATACGACAAGTAACTGTCCAGAGAGAATCTCACAATGTATTTCAAGAAGAAATACATACAGTTTGCGTGCCCATCAGTTCAATTCAACTAGAGTTGTGAGATATATTTAAAGTTTTTATTTTAAAGCAAAATACAATCATTCTTATACCGCTCATCAGTTTTCTAATAATTTTTTTAATTATTATTTATTTGAATACATTTTTATGACTTAATTTCATCAACAGGGAACACTACATTTTGGTCGAAACTCAAAGAATCAGTATGTGTGGGTTGAATTCAATGGAAAGAGGAAGAACATGATTTAATGATTATATTCTATAGTCCTAAAAGAATCCCACAGATTAAGGGACGAAAGATAGGTTTGGAAAATAGTGAAAATGAGAGTTATCCGTGAAAACATGTCTCATAGGAACAGTTTCACTCAAATTCTTCATTCATGAAACAAAATTATTCTATGATTCGATGTGTATTGTAGATGAATAATTGAGGATCATAACTTCAGCTGACCCGGAAGGAGTAGTAGATATCTACAAGATTAGAGAAACTTAAATATGTCTTCAGTTCAAGACATATTTCCAGTTACTCCATTAAGAGCACGATTCTCTCAACGACATTTTGAATAGGGGTTTCCATATAACACCACCTGGGCATTTTTAAACTTCATAACATTTGCGAAAACTTAACGTCACTAAGACGAGTCACGGATATCCGAGAAGCATAACAGAAATGCCGAGAGTAACAGTTGGCATGAGGGTAGTTCAATGAAGCGAGGAACGTGGAGTTGGCGCAGAGCCTGGCGCAGATGTGCAGACGCTTGGCGCGCTGCCCGCACACGGTTGTTGGCGCTCGGATCCTACACGTGACCCCGCCTCTTTCGCCAATGAGAAATCCCACGGTCGACGCCACACCCGTTCTTTCCCATGACCCCCGCCAATGTCCTGCACTCTCTCACTAACACCTCCATTGTCTGTGTTGTTTACCTACCAGGCCCATTGAACGGGAAACAGCTTCCGGGGTGTACAGTGAATAACACGATCAAAACCAAACATGTGGTGGAGCAGTTCGATAAGAACAAATGTATCTGAGGAAACCCTTAACAGACACATAAATTAAGACATAGATAAAGAATTCGTACACAAAGGCAGTTTCATACATTTAGTATACTACGATGGCAGACGTTTCATCAAAGTTAACTATATATTTTTTCATCTTTCAATGAAAGTACATATGCACAGCCCTAGAACTGTGTAATAACTTCTCTTAAATGTAATAAAGTAAAAAGTGGTTTAAGTAAAATAGCTAAACTAATAAGTTATAATGCCCAACATGAATCAGCTGAAAGTTAAATTGTTATTGGTTGCAGTTCGTATGCAGGGGGTTGTGGAATTGAGTCAAGGAAATAAAATTCGTTACAATCAAAAGCATCGAAGGTCAATAATCATTTGCTTAGTTTCAAACGTTAGTCACTGTAATTGATTTCTTAGAACAAGAGGTTTTTAAAGTGACTCGTTCGCACAAAGTGGAGATTGTCGTTTCCAGTCTCCTACGGCAGGAAGATATTTTATGGTAAAAGTAAAAAACTGACACAAACTTATTTTGTTGGTTACATTATTTTTTGCATCTAGAATAAAAGCTCCACGGCGTATACACTACCTCATCATTTCATGCAATCTAAATTTCTCGAATATTGAGAGTATATAAGTAGGAGGGTTCAATCAATTACATACTTTAATCAATCAATCATCTACAAACAGTAAAAGAGGAAGTTTACAGCTCAGTCGTTACACCTAAAATACTGTACTGCTCAAAGTGTACTATTATATTTATAGCAAATGTTCTGGAAGCAGTTCCTTGGTTGAAGGCTATCCCTTCTTATTTTTTCTCTTTCCCCTATTTCGTATTTACCAGGTACAGTGGTCCCAGATAGGTTTCCATCACACACTCCTCATGTATTTCCTGAAATGTTTTTTCTACTTATAGGCCAATGTGAAGTTCCTTATATCTCCGTATTAACGCAGCGGTCAACAATTGTGACAAGATGAATTGGTTCAATATTGATCAACCAAGTTCATTTGGTTGGTGGTCGATTTATTCTGACCTAGTTATGTTGACCCTGAATGGTGGTCCGTGATAAGATGATGGTGGTTCTTATAAAAATATGCATATTTTAAAAATTGTTTGTCTTTTGTTGTAGAAACTATTTAGTTATGACATAAAGATTAGTCTGTTAAATTGTCTGAATCATGTTTGAGTAGAACGAAACGAACAATACAAAAAAATACAAAAAACAATTATTTGATGTAATCGATGTCCAATCATGTGTAAAGCAAAATTCATACAGTAGACTATATAGACGTGACAATGTAAAAATATTTTGTCGCATGAATTGAATAGATGTATGATTAGATAAATATTCATATTTTTGTTATAATTCAAATCATATTAGTTGTGTTATGTTCAGTTCCTCAAACTGCAAGATTGACTCGGCAAAGTGACTGAGATGAATATTTTCCTAAATAGCTGAAAAAACTTGGGGAATTGAAAACCTTAAGATGATTAAACTTAAAATTTACTAGAGTGATAACAGAAATTCATGTACTGTTAACTTACTGCAAAAGGTATAATTAAGAATTAAGACAAGTTATTATCATTCACAGCAATTATATAAAGAGTATAAAGAGATTTCTAAACACTATTAATTTTAAATTATTTTCAAGTTAAATTTTATCACAAATTTATGACAAATATCCTTCTTTTTGTTTCAGGTAAGTTACCGACTTGAAGAATTCATACTTGCATGGAGGTTTTATAGTAAGTCACAGGTTTGTAGTATTTCTTAAACCTACATGTCAAGATACAATAATATGTATATAATATACCATTCGTGGCCAGAACGTGGTTCATGCACGCGGCTCCTTAATCAATATAGTTCACCTATTCAATTCAAGAGTAAAAATAATACAGATGATCTAAAAATTAATAAATATAACTCTGTCCAATCCGACTTTTAAATTTTGTAACGACTAGGCAACGTGGTACACGCACTACTTTCTTGTTGACTTGGCAACACTGTCACTGCACATTTGTCACGCAAATTTGAAACAGCTCACAGCAAGAATGCTCATCACATGAAAAGCATATTACTAAAGCTACATCTTATTCTTCTTTTCGGATAAGATATTGTACAGTTATGTTATGTGTGGAGTAAAAACTTTAAGGTTTCGTCATATAAAAATTAAAAATGTGTTATCAGTTTGTGAACAATTAGTCTTCGGACAACGGGGCTCGCATTGAAGCAGCTTCTTAAAATCGCTTCCCCCAAAGTTAATGTTCATGGCTATCCCTATAATATACGTATCTTACTTCAATTCCAAAACTTAAGAAGTAATTCGAGCTAAATCCCATAATTCTTCATGTACAATTTCTAAACTCCTTAGCATTTTTAGAGCTTTGAATCCTATGATCAATCAGTCTTTCTAAACCATGTCTTTAATCTATTAACATGTGAGTGAGGACTTTTAGTTGAAAACATTGGTGTACCATGTTAAATTTTTATGAATATATTCACTCATTTGGTCTCAAAATAAATTTCAAATGATTTACAAATCTAAATCATGGTACACAAGTAAATTAGTATTTCCATTCGTAAAGCTAGCCTTCTCCTGGCGTTAGCTGTGGTTGTGAATGAGCTCTCTCTATTTTTTAATTTAATTTTTCTAATTATTTTATTTTTTCGAGTTTTTTGTGATTCAGTAGTTGTATTTAGATCCTAACTTTCTTTGTAGTGTATAATTCTTTGTTCTGTGTGATTGTTACGTGAAAAAACACTAAAAACATTCATTAAGGTTTTCAAACCCAACGAACCAAATATAATTTCATATTGTTTGCATTCAAGTGCTTCAATCAAAGGTGTGATAAAGTTTACGTAAGTAAAAACGCAATCATAAATTTAACTTCTTGATACATTAAAATTAATTATTTTTCTGTATTTAGATTTTCTGGTGCGTATACTATTACATCATTATTAACTTATAAATAACGTAGTCTATTGTTGCACTGCTCAAGTTTCGTCGTCGTAAATAGAATCATTCCAATATTTTACCTTTTGTTTTCGTGATCTTTTTGTAGTTATTCATTACAATCTAATATAATATTGCCATAGTTATTGTTTAATAAATTTATCTGCAGTTGATGTTCTAAATTATTTCTGTCATTTTAGTTGTCGGTTTGTTTATTTCCTTATTAAAAATTGTTTCATCCAAGTTTTCGTCGTCATAATTTCATAGAATGATTACATCATTTTACAATTCGTTTTTCTTGATTCTTTCGTATTTATTTACATTTTAAAACAATATACGGTAGTTATTGTCGAATTAATTAATCTTCAGTGGTCGCCTTATATAATTATTTCAATCATTTTTGTCTTCGGTTTGTTTGTATATTTAATTTATTTATTATCCCATTTGTAACTTCCGTAGTAATAAATATATTATTATACTAACATCCTTCATTCAGTGTTAGTTGTCAGTTTTCGTGTATACTCATTTGCTTTTGTCGTAAAGTTGTTAACTATCTCACAACAATGGACACTATCGCATTCCTCAACTCATTCAAAGCTGATCTTCAGTAGGCGTACAATAACTTTGTACATTATATTGACACATGAATCAGTGCGCTGGAAGAGGTCAATAAGAAAACGATTGGCGGTTGGACTACAGTTAGGAATTCTCGCCGTCCTTTCAACTGCTACCACCCGGTTAGACCAACGACACATACTCACCCCAACTCTTCACTCAGAATAGGTTTCGTGTGTTAGATGACATGTCCCTGTTTCCTCCCTTACCTAATCGTTTCATCCCCTCCCGTCCAGTACCCAGACCTGTTCACAAACCACGCACGGTCGTCATATGTCCTCCGTATTGCGTGGATTGCTTCCTAGCTAGTTCACAGTCTCCGGCTTCTTTAAGCCAAACGCTCGTTTGGCTGAAATTATTCGAAAACTGGACACCTACACTAAAAAACTCACAGAGCGGGATACAGTAACCATCATAGGTGGGCAGAACGATATTAACTTTGGTGGTCATTTCAACGCGCCTGAACATCTACAAAAACTAAAAATGGCCTCCCTACACACGAACATAGTGCTTCGTAGCCTGCCTCCACGCTTCAATGTTCCACAAATAAACCACGAAATTACCCTGGCAAACACCTCCCTAAAACATAACCTGGCAGACACAAAAATCACATTTTTTTATTTGCAACCACCTGAGTGCCAAGGACTTTACCCAGCACGATTTACACCTGAGACCGTCTGGAAAACAGCACTTCGGTTCTCTCCTAGCTTCTCATCTGACCTCACATCATCCACCAGCCCCATCATTCACTCCTCCACCTACCTCATCTCATCCTCCACCTCCCTCTGCTTCTACCTCATCTCCTCCTCCACCACCTCTCTCTGCACCTACCTCATCACCATTTCCACTTCCTATCTCCACACCCATTTCTTCTCTTGTCCCCGTTCTTTCACCTACTGTTTCCTCATCTCCCACTTCCTCATCTATTCCTCCTGCCGCCCCCATACACAGTTACAACTTGCGCTCAGGAGTACGATGTGGTACTCGAAGGTGACAATCGCGTGCGGGCTTGATCCGGAACTAGAAGCTGTACCAAATTCAAATTACTCTCCACAATCTAACGTCGATTCCATTTCACGTGAGTCACAAACTCTTTGCGAAAATAAAATAATTATATTTCATCATAATGTCCAATTCCTTTCAAACAAATTGACGGACAATGAAATTCTCGTACACAAAAATCCATTAGATTTGCTATCCCTCACAGAACATTGACTTTCAACTAACAACATCAACGATACAGCTATTTCTAATTATTATTTACCAAGTTCTTACTGTCGGCAAAATTTTAAAGGCAAAAATCCCCACGGAGGTACGTGTTTCTACGTTCGTAATGATATTTTACCTTCTCCACTGACAGACTACGAGAAATTCTGCGTAGATATTGTGTTCGAATTTTCTGCAGTTAATCTGACCGACACCGATATTGACATATTTTTTCGGAACTTTGAAATGGTTTAAAAAGTATCACATATAAATCTAATAAATCTAACGTTATATGTGATTTCAACATCGATTTCCTGAGTACATCCAACTCTGCAAATTAATCAATTAATCGATTCAAGAATCTTATCGACTCCTTCAACCTTATTACTAAGATAAACAACCCCACTCGCCACTCCGGTTCTTCTCAAACATTGCTAAGATCAAATTATCGTCAACAATGGAATCTCGTATCTATCTGAAGTGTTTATCGCAGGATACAGTGATCACCTTGCTCAAGTATTGACAATTAATAATAAACTTATACCACTAAAAATCCTTTACAAATTTACAAGAGAGTTTAATGACATAAATAAATCCATATTTATAAATTATTTGCGTGAAGAAACATGGAAAGATGTTTACAATTGCCAAAACACCGACGACAAATTCAATGTATTTATCTCAATATTCCTAAAACATTACAACTCTAGTTTTCCCATAAAACGCAAGTTAATTAACACAAAGAAATACAATAGATGGATCACCCAAAGACTAAAAATTTCTTCAAAAAACAAACGCCNCAAAAAACAAACGCCGTTTATATTATCTTTCAAAACGCTATAACCAACCACCCGAATTCCATAATTATTTTCGTAAATATAAGACTATTCTTCGAAAAGTAGTGTATGCAGCTAAAGTAATGGAAAATGACAGGCATATACTACAATCGAACAACCGGATGAAAGCCATGTTGAATATTGTTAACAACTACACGTAAACGTCTGAAAATCGCGAAAAAAAATGTTTCTTTACTAAACGATGGCAAAATCGTATCAAATCCTCAGGACATCGCAAGTTTGTTTAATTCTTATTTCTCAGAAGTTGGTAAAATAACGAACTCAGTATGTTCAAATCAATGTCCTCCAATTATATCCACCTACGTACCCAATTCTATGTTCACTTCCGAAACTAACGCCAGTGAAATCATGGGAATCATCAGCTCATTAAAAAACAAATTTTAAACAGGCATAGACGATATACCTCATTTTATTGTTAAATTTTCGTCCCACGCTATATTTAATCCATTCATAACTATTTTTAATAGTTCTTTATCGGAAGGGGTGTTTTCTAACATATTTAAGAGATCTAAAGTGAATCCTTTACACAAGATAGGAAACAAACTTAATCTTGGAAATTACCGACCAATATCTCTACTACCCACTTTCTCAAAAATCCTAGAAAAATTGTTCTATAAGCGTCTTCTAGATTTTTTATCAACAAATAACATCCTCTCTGACGATCAACACGGTTTTAGGAAATCCTTTTCCACTACAAGCGCCATATTTTCCTTCTTAAACGATGTTACCACATGTCTTGACCGTGGAGAAAATTCTCAGGGTGTTTTTCTTGACTTATCCAAAGCATTCGATGTCATCGATCACGGAATTCTCCTTTCCAAATTGCATTCTTTAGGCATTCGTAGACTTCCACATCAAAGGCTAAATTCTTATTTAAAATATAGATATCAACAGATAGAAATATCCTACACTAAAAATAAAATACTTCAGCGTTGTCTTTCAGAAACAAAGCCCATACTTGCGGAGTGCCCCAAGGATCAATTCTCGGCCCTATACTCTTTTTATTGTATGTGAACAACATGTCATCTTCCACATAAGATTACAAAATGGTTCTTTTTGCTGACACTAATTTACTATGCAAACACCCCAACGTTCAAAACGTTTTGTCTAACCGTTCGACTTGTTTCCATGCAAATCGTCTCATTGTAAACACTGACAAAACGATGTCGATGTCATTTCACAATGGTATCACAAAATTATTACCCCAGGTATCTCTTTCTTCAAATGGAACAATTAAAAACTGTTACGAATACAAAATTCTTAGGTCTCCATAATTAAGACAACCTCAAATGGACGTTGACAATCTTAATTCCCAATGAAGCAAATTGCGTTACGCAATCCGAATCTTAGGCAACGCATTTAGTCGTCGTATTTCCCGTTGCGTATATTTTGCAAACGTTTATTCCCATTTACGTTACGGCATTATCTTCTGGGGTACTTCCGGTCCGAGTATTCAAACTTTCAGAATTCAGAAGAGGATAGTTTCGGATAATTTGTAAATCTCAACCCCGAAACTCTTGTAAACCTTTATTCAAGAAATTAAATATCTTAACCCTTCCCTGCATTTATGTTTATGAAACAGTCTTGTTTGTTAAGACCGAATTACTGAAGTGCCACGCTGGCATTATGCGAAACAGTCTCGTTCACGAACACAATACTCGCTATAGTAATAACATTCATCGGCCTAGAGTGTCAACCACTCTTTGCCAAAAAGGACCGCATCATTCGGGAATCGTTCTATATAATTCCCTGCCCAATAATATCAAAGATATTATGAAATAGAATATCTTTAAATCCGCAGTTAAAAACTACGTCCTGCACCAGTGCTTCTACACTGTAAANAAAAGTTAAATTCGTCTTGTACTTTATCACGCCATTGCTGTAGTACTTTTTAAACAACTTATAACAATTTCAAAAACTATTTTCTTGCATGATTGTGTTGTTATATGGCTCATATTAATTTAATTTTATGTGTACTCAACTTTGGCACGGTTGTGTACATAAATTCTTTAGCCTCATCCTGGCCCGGTTTTTGTCCCGTGTTTCCTTCGGGTAGAGGCGGATTTTTTATATAGGTTCTCTAGTGTCTGTCTAGGGGCTTGTTTTAATAATCTATAGTCCGATAATAACTTGTACATGTTAATTTTTTGCGTTAAATTTCAAACATATTGATATTCTGTTAGTATTATAACTCGCAGCTAACTTTTCATCTTATCTAGGATTGCTGAACCTTTTGCTGAAATTTTTGAATCCTCCTCTGCCTTACGGCCCTTGATCGGAATTGATGGGATGGTCCCTTGCTTGCTTCCGTAAATTAGTTTGTCCTCCACGTGGTCATACGCAGTTTGTACTGTTTTTGACAATAAGTTTATTATTATTATTATTATTATAAGGAATTTAGTTTCTGGATGACTGGCAAGGTCAACAACTGTAAGGTATTTTGTTTAAGGAAAAATAATATCTATAGCAGTGTAGTTTTTTAAGTGTATTTGAGCGTGTTCTTTTGGTTTTGAATTCATTTGACTATTTTACACTCCAAACTGTTTAAAAATAACATTTAAATTTGTTTTAGGCTTTACTCATTTTCAAACTTTTGATATCCCATTTAAAAACGTTCATCATTACCATCAAAGAAATATCTTATTCTAAGTTTAATTTCTCTAGCAACAATCTCAGCCTCCGTGCCATTGTACTCAGTCACAACAAGTAAGTAAAAGTACTATACTTAAATACACGCTACGTATATCAATACTTACATGACAAAGATAAACACTACGTGTACGAGTGTTTATTACGTGTTTGAATGCGCGCGTTAAGTGCATCGCTCACATACACGTCTAAATAAAAGCAAGACAAAAAAAACAGAAAAGAAAAAGAGGATGAAACTGTATGAAGTGGAATATATTTAAAGAAAACCCTTGTGTATACGTGACCATTGTAATGACTTGGATTATAGTACTGGGGTATGTTAAACAAGTGTACTTTAAAATAATTAAATATTTTAGTGATTATTATTATTATTCAAGGTTGGCAATCTCAACAAATAAACTTCAAATAAGAGCAGAGCACTAGCGCTCAGGAGAGGAGAGACTCCATAGCTACCTGTTCACCATCTACTCTCTGCTAAATGACCATGTGACCCGGTCCAGGTAGACCTCTGTACCAGTAAATTCCGGTCCAAAGACACCTTAACTTACGTTGACTAGGTATAATGAACGTATCACCCGGTCCACAGTGCCTTCTCTACGCCTACTATGGTACTTCTCCTTTGCGTGCCGGCTAGCCTGATCTCCCGATGTCTGCTGTATTGACTTAAGTGATTATTAAACTTATTTGTCTTCTGGAAGAAGTATATAATTATCCTTGTTGTTCTCATAGGTCATTAGTAATAGGATAATAGGGAAACTCAAGGTCGTCCCATAGGAGGCCCCCATAACTCAAATGGATCATTTTTCTAGTAGAAAAATGTGTAATCAAAATAATGTGAGGGATAATAAAAATCCAGCTATTGACTATGTTGGAAGCTGGTGAATGAGGAAATTCAAATAATAAATGGAAAAAAGAGAAAAAAAAAGGAACTCCCAAGGAAACGCAGCCCCACGACAGTATTAAGTGCATTGAAATACCCATGCAAACTTCATTGGGGTACATGTATGTTTGCCGGGTTGCGTATTTGCGCCTGAACTACGTCTTCAAAAATGTTCCTCCCGCCATAAATTGCGTAACGCGCCCTGGTCAGAAATGAAGGGTTGTTTCTGTTATCGTTACACTGCGTTACAGCAGCGTTTGGGAGAATTATCCTTTGGGTTAAGTAACGCTTTTGTTTTGAAAGATATAATTAATAGAGACGTTTTTAACCTTCCTGTTTTTCACTTTAATTCATGTCACTCAACACAATACATTATGGAGAAAAACCCATCCCTTACCCTATAATCGTATTTCAATGATTCGAATCCAGAAATTTTTGGTTTCAGGGGAGACATCCGTCTCAACCTGATTGTGACAACAGGTCGGTTGGTAACAATTACCCAGAGGCCAAAGTCGCTAATTATACCACGCATTTAGTCTCGTCATTACGGAATTTTTATTTCTATTCTGTCCTCATACAAGCACACAACTTACCTCGGATCCCCATCTATTACCAAGCTCATTGTTTATATTTATCAAGTCTCTTATTATTTCCACGTACTCCTCAAAAATGTAATAAATCCCAATGTATGTATTCAATCAATTTGATTTCTATATTTATCTGATACATTCGTTGTCTTCGACGACTCAATTCCTCTTCGTCTTCCATACACAGCACATCATTTAGTATACGATTTTGTCCCAATTAATTGTGTAGAAAAATCAATTGTCTTTTTGTCTTCCACACAATCACTTGACTTCTCACCACGTAAATAACCTTTTTTGTTTATAAATTTTAATATTTCTTTCGCAACTAAAACCAAGAAACGAAAGCAATACTACAGAGATTGATACGAAACGTTTCAGTCACATTCTATTCAGTTAGAAATAAGACCTAAGATAAAAATTTATACAATTACAGATATATGAGTAAGAACCAAATATACAAGAAAGTGTAGACTTATGTATAGAAAAGTATACTTTTAGAGTTTATAATGTGGAACTAAAGTTAAGTTTACTAAATTAAGTCTATTTACATTTTAATCTAAATATGATTTTGTGAGAGAGCAGTGATAATAATAATAATTATTATATATCGCTCATTGCGAAATATAGAAGTAAATCTAAAGATTCAGGAGGCCTTGACTTTCTCATTCACGCAATATTCACACTCAAGTTACCTATCTTTGGAATCCTTACTAAATATATTTTCTAATTCTAAAAATATACTTAAATAATATAACTTAGAAAATTAAAATATGTTAAGTCACTTTTCTTCCTTATCATAATCCTAATGCGTTGGACGAATTTGATAAAAAAATTTAGAAAAAATGTTAAGAAAAAATCCATTTATAACCATAACTTGATGTAGAAATAATAATTTTTCTTGCCTAATAATCTTTTTCTAGAAATATTTTGTCGCATAATGAAGTTGCCCAGTGTTTTTGTAGAACATATATCGACGAAGGACTGGAACTTGAGTTCCCGTTTTTAGAACTAGGAACTCAAGAATACGTATGTTAACGAAGAGAACAATCCGTAAAAGGGAAGGGCAGATTTTGAGACGCAAAAAGAGTCAAAGTCGTCAGGTGTGATGACGTACATCATACAAAAAGGACAAATAAAAATATAGAACAGCTGGTTTCTGTTGCATTTCCTTCCCATCGGAAGACGTCTGGATTGAAAGTTCTTTACCCCAACCCGTTCCCATCTCTCAGTCGATTTTCTCAGTCGATTTCTGCAGACCCCCCCCCCCTTCCCTTCCTTCTGTGTTCGCTGTTGGAAACATTGAAGCAGGTAGAGATGCCGCGTAACTCGAATGCTGAAGTGTGCATTTGGAAGTAGAGGAGTCTGTGAACATGAGATCAGATTTGAAGGAATGGACCCGTAAGTTGCCAACTTGACAGTCGAAGAGTAGGTGGTGGAGATGCTGATCTTGTCAGGTTTTGACTGACGTAAACTTCCTTTTCGTATCTGCTTAAATTGTCTTTTGAAATTATACAGAGTTCGAAGGACACTCGTTCTTAAAAATACCTCATAAAACAATTCACGTTTGAAAATCATTTTGATCGTATTTCAAATAACGAAATCTTGTTTCACTGTTTTTATATATGAGCGCAATAAAAAAACAGTTTTACTCGTAATAATGTGCAAAAGATCAAGCTAATGAACATTCATTTCAGAGGAAAGTTATTCTCTCAAACTTAATAACGTATCTCAACAAAAAACTTTATTATGGAGCACAGTAGGATTTTTATTTCACCTACTACTTATATGAATCATGTTCATCGTGATGAAAATGTTAACGGACTGGGACACGAACCCTGGAACTCCTGTTTGTGCTGCAACAGTGCTGTCCTCCGCACAACCCATTTCGACTCCCAAGACTTCACATCCACCTGACCTGTTATAGTGGGCCTGACACACGTTCACATGCTGGTCATAAGTGATCACAGTTGGTGGGAGCCATTGATTGGAGCACTTGAATCCGATAGCATCGTTCCTGCTTGTCCTCTTGTGATTTCAATAATCAACGTCCGGCTGTTTGAGACGATAGAGCAGAGGACATAAAAAATGCGGTCAAAGTAGAAGGTACCGAGTTTGAGACTTGGTCCGTCGTCGTTTTCACCTATTTGTAGATGGTGCAATCTTTCCCGCAAGAGTAGGAAGTTTGAAGTTAACATTTGAATACATTTTCTATAATAGCAAAACAATAGAAGGTGTCTATATTGATCATAACTGAGAAGTATTTTAAACAATTTAGGCATCTTCAAAGGATCTGGGGTAATTTTGTGTCAAAAGGTTTACACAGAGAATTTTCATGAGTTGGAAAACATACTCTTTCACCTCAACAGTTCATCCAATCTACTCACCGATGATTTTTACCAAAATATATAAGTACGCAAATCCCTCCAGCAACATGTAATAGTTTCACCAAATACTAACAAACTACGTTCTAGAAGTAATTTGGGAGAGTAATCCTATCCATTACTCCAAAGTTTCAGCTAACAGCCATTACATTCAAATGCTTCCTTTGAACAGCAGTTGTATATTTTCTCTTAAAACAAAAGTTTTAATGTATCTCCCATTTAACCCTTTACCATTTCCCAGACATTATAAAGACCCTGAACATTGTTACTGTGTGAACTTGTTTTGTTAGAGTGACAAATAGACATACGTTAGTTCCAACACTGCCACATCAAGAATCTGAGTCCTTGAGACTTTAAAGAAATTCTTTGCATGAGGTTGAAAATAAATTGTTACAGTCACTAGAAAGATTCTGATACAGTCGAAACTCAAGTGCCATTACAGAAAACCATTGAAACTTGTAATGAATGTAGAATAATTGCTTGGATCACACGTGTGTATTACTGTATTTGATCTATGTTAATGAAAAGATACTCTGCCCTGCGAAATATTTTAGTATTTGCCGCACCATATTAAATAACAATCATTTAAATATAAATGGAATGTAAATATTCTCTTGGAATAAAATATTTCGAAATAACTGCGCTGAACGAAGCGTGCGCTAGCACGTCTTGAAAGTATAAGCAATGGCAGGTAGCCAGTACGCTTATATATACGCGAATGTTTGTTAATCTTCGTTGACCAATTCCACTATTTTCCCTTTCTCCCCATT
The DNA here is from genome assembly GCA_002313205.1 of Laupala kohalensis. Classification (NCBI taxonomy): domain Eukaryota; kingdom Metazoa; phylum Arthropoda; class Insecta; order Orthoptera; family Trigonidiidae; genus Laupala; species Laupala kohalensis. The sequence continues at coordinate 494,370 of NNCF01131014.1, read as the reverse complement.
TGATTTGCATTTCAATTATTTCAACCAGAACATAGATTTTAAGGCAATAATGCCCCCCTGCACCTTGATTTTCCCAATTTCCCTTATATTACTCATAATCATCGTTTTTATATATCTTCTTGAGGTTAATTGCATGATTTTTCTCATCTTAACTTTCATCACATTTTTTCCACCCCCATGTCTATTGTCATAAATTAGTGAATCGATTGTCGATTAGCAATTTAGAGCTGTAATCTGCACGAAAAAAATGGCATCTTCTACAGTTTAGGGTTCTGTGGGGATGAGGTTGACAAAAAATTAATAATAACTGGGGGTAATCTTAATGACGACGGTATGTAAAATCTATGCTAGAAAAGATAGTAATGGAATGTAGAGTAATACAAGTTAGTAAACGATGATTGTGAGTAATATAAGGGAAATTGGGAAAATCAAGGTGCAGGGGGGCATCCTTGCCTTAAAATCTATGTTCTGGTGAAATAATTGAAATGCAAATCAAATGAGGAAAAAGGGAAAATAGTGGAATTGGTCAACGTCAAGGTCATTAGAGCCCTTGTAAAAAGCACTGGTAGTCCGTATTGGAAAAATTATGAAACCATTCCATTTCATCACGTGAGAGTATGTAACTAGAAATTAATGAGTATTACTGTAGTTGCTGGTCATTTCAAATTCAAAAGAATATAAAATTTCCTTTGGACACCATGAGCTATTTATCAGTATAAGTTAGATATTAATTTGTTTCTTAAACAAAAATAATTTATGAATTTTGATAGCTGCCTCGGTTTTTAAGTATCCAATTTCTCCAAATTTAGTGACATGAATAAACAACATTTTCAATTCTTGTTTGTTTTAATTTGTAATTAATAAAATAAATAAACAAATTTATTGTCAAAAAAGCAGTACAAACTGCGTATGACCACGTGGAGGACAATAAACTAATTAGGACTAGTATACAAATTTGAAGAAACTGGTGAAGAGTAATTCTTGACTTTTATTTATCAGTGATCCACGTTTGTTATCTCAATAAATAGAAAATAAATTTAAAAAATACTTGCATCGTGAAAAGTAATTACACCAATTCATTTTTATTCTCTTTTTTATGCGGCATATAGCATCGTCAATACATTGTAAAAGTTGGTAGTGTCAGGGAAATAAGTCTGAAACATTCATGTAGGACTCCAAATATTGATTCCTTACACTTTTCGTGACGTCAGTATTTTCAAAATAAATTAATACATTTTAACCTAAATTGTGTTGTTAGATTATAATAAATCAAACATTATTAAACTTATTCGTGTCACAGAAAGTTTTCATATATGTGATTAAGTATACTTGCTACTTCTATCACTATGTCAGATCGCGAGTTTGAGACAGTTCGTGACATATACACTTCCCACCTTATACTTGTAAAATTGTAATTTCCAAGTCTGTTAAATCTATATAGAATCAATAAACATTTTATCCAAATTTTACTTTCCCACAAATTTAATAAAGAGATCAGTGAAAAATAATTGGAGATTTCTTTCCGAGCATACAGAAAAAATTAATAAAAACACGAACTAAGAGGACGCGTGAGGTATTTATCACATCAAACTGTTAACACCAATGACGAATAACTGCGATAACATGTATAATTGATTGTTAACACAAAATATTGATTCAAACATCACTAGATGGGTGTTGGGTTTTCCGGATTCACATTTTTTATTGGCGCAATGATGTAGACCTGTTTTGTGGATTTTGGTGTAAGCGTTACTACTTTTGGTATATTTCAGGAAGTCATCGAGATATCTAGATTTTCATATGTAAATATTAGTGAATCAAATATCGAAAATTCGATTTCACGTATTTTCGATGTTTCATTTCGACAAAAAGGAGTTAAGTTGTTTTGCGCGTTGTCATGAATGACTGACTCATTATTCATCGAAGGAGATACAAAAATTGATTGAAACGTGAAATAAGGACGAGATGTTGTTTGTGTGTTTTAGAGGCTTACTTAGACAAGACGTTTCAAAATTGTGATTTTAAAGGGATGAATTACACTGAAATGTGCTTGTTCTCTTATTTTCTAAACATCAAGTTCGAAGAAAGGTATCATTAGGGTTTTCAGGAAGATTTCAACAAAAAGTATCTACATATGCATTGGTGATAATCATTGAAATATAGAAGAAGTTATACTACTATATGCCATCGGGCTACTGTGAACAAAAACTAGATTCCTAAAATTTCAATACATTTTTCATGTCAAGTTTTCTTCCACAGCTAAAGCTCATTGCACGCTTAAGGAAACGTTTTGAATTTTCAACTGTTAATACTATGGAAAAACTTTGTTCATGCCAAAATGACAATATCTTGCTTAAATGTGTTGACTCTAACCGCTCCTCTTTCTACGTTCGTTCTACTATGTAGTCACTCTGGTGGATAGGAGTGTATGATTTTCAATGCATAGAGTACTTTATATTCCAAAGTGATGACATTTTCTTGTTTTTAGCTAGGCTCATTTTCGTGAATATTGGCGACCATAGATAGATATTTCTGAATATGAAGAGAAAACAGAATATTTGTTACTTTAACATCGTTTCGTCCTAGCTTTGCTCCAGAACTCCGATTCAAACTTTTGCTTGTCATTCTCTCAGTATACTCACCATCTCGCCATGTGTATATACGGTGGTTGTAAAAGCAATAATACACAGTTTAATTCCAGTCGGCGAAAGATAATATTACGAAGCGAGTTACAAAAAGACAAAAGCAAAAAACTACCAAACAGAACAGTGTTTGCGCATCTGAAGCGACAAGCAAAGAGATAGCGCTAATCCCCCCTCCCCTCCACAGTCTTTCTCTCTCACTCTCTCTCTCTCTCTCGCTCTCTGTCGCCCTCCCGGGGAATCGATTGTGCTTCTGTCCTCTTTCATCCAGACAAAATTTGCATCTCAACCTCCCTTCATTCTTCCTTTTCTCCAAGAAACGTGCTGAAATGTTTTCTCTACTTTACGAACGAGAATTCATGCCACATTTCTGCAAAAGTCATTTGAGGTCCGTCTTAGCTATTAGAGCACGCTTTTAGATAGCCGTTTACAGAATGAGTCTAGAAACCGTTTGGCCAATGTGCGTCCAGTTTTGTGATTGTTTGCGCTATTTTTCAGTCAAAAGAAAGCGAATATTGAAATTGCAAGAGACGTTGCCATTGAATTCGTATGGATTTGAAATATATTACGAAAATATGTGTGCCAAAAATGTGTAATGCCTTTTGTAATCGAACTTCATGTAACTCTTTTTGGATAATAGTAACCTCAACAGAGTTGTTTCCACGTTACTTACATGAAGCACAAGCAAACCCCCGAATGTTAAATCAGTCTTTTGAGGTTTGTGGTCAATAAAGAAAGCATCAGTTGTAAAAGATATATGGTGACATTTGAAAGTCATTCAATTAGTAAAGGAAATATTACACAGAGTGAGCAGGGAGACAAAAGGAATATCTGACTATTATGCAGAAAATGGATGTTCCAATAGCAGTCGACATGCAATAATGTCTTCATGTCGCATGGATAAGCTGGTCGATCCATTTGGACTCTACGATTCAGAGTCGAAGAGTCGGAAAAAAGTACGCAGTTGTACTTGTGTGAGTTATGGATTTATCAATGCTAAATGTTCCATAATATAATATATCGACCTAAGAAACGTTTCCAACGTTTTGTTAATATTTCTTACATGGCCCATAACAGCTATTTGCCAACATTTTGACAGATGCCTTTTTAACAAGTCTCTAATTAATTATATTAATAATTCTACCTATGTCACCAGTCAACTTATTAAGAAACGGTATAAACTGATAAAAATACATTGTAATGTAAGAAACCCTTCTAAAAATTGAAATAGTTAACAAAAATATTATTTCTTATTTTAATTAAACTAATAAAGTATTATTCAATGGCATAAAATGTATTAAATTTACAAATATGAATTAAAAAGGCCATAAAATTGCTTGCAATATTTCTTCATTAATAACAGATGTTATGGGGGGGGGGCAAACTTCGTTCCATAAGCATATATCATTTCACTAGTTTTATACTATGAAACGTTAATCATGTTACGTCGAATGAAAATGGGAGACGGGACCGGGGTTCGAACCCGGGACATTGAGCTTTTCGCGCTCATGCGCCTACCGACTGCGCCATCCCGTTCGCCCCGTCTCCCATTTTCATTCGACGTAACATGATTAATCTGTTACCTGGCGGTGAGGTTCACCGCAATCTAAGAGATTTCTATGTTTGTGAACTATGAAAAGTGACTGCAAATTCATACATTAAATCGTTTAATTTTATGCTTAGTTTAAACTTAGCAATCAATAATTAGTTCATTCATTCCAAATAACATAAAGCAGATCAAAGAAATTCCTGCCATTATTACTACAAGCTTTCTGGACAAACTGATATTTTCTTAGATTGGCTAAATGCTCTTTAAAAAAACTAATTCATTGAAATAATTAAGCTTCTCATTCCAAAGTTCCATGGACCGTATCCATTTAGTTCAAATGTGAAAAAATGATACACCATACATTTTTTGCGTTCTTCCATTTTCGAAACGAAGTAACTTTCATTTTCGTTTGTACGTTCTTCTGAAATAAATACGAATTTTAAATTTCTATTGAACTTGATTTGTATGTTTCGTTTGTGGAAAAAACAATTTTAAGTAACTTTAAGTAATGGATTGTTAAAAAATATTTTACCACCTTTTTATAAAAAAATGATTTTTTTACCCCTTATTGCATTCATGAATAGTGACGTGACCAATGTCAATCCTCAGGTACTACTGCCAGAAAACGAAGATCCACGAGAAAATGATCGCCAACTTTACGTCCACACACAACAGCGGGGAAAATGGTGACAATAAAAGTGTAACGCTTTCGGAATATGTGCATCAGGCTGGAAAACATTCCCGGCCACAAACCGTTAATAATCACACCATAAATTTGTATTGCAGGATATCCATAAAAGAAAGCAAATTCTGTTGTTTTTTTTCTTCTTGAGCTACTAACGAGACGCGACAGCTATAACATTTTTATGCTTCTTGACGCGATAAGGAAAGGATTTATTGGTCATGAAGAATAAAAGTTGTTGGAAGGACGTAGACAATGTATAGTCGTGTGAATAAATATAATAAATTTTGTTCATTTAAAAGTTTGTGAATGGTTTTGGAATTCAAAAGTGTCGTGATTTAGTAGATGTAAATCATTACGTTAATCCGGAAAATAAATTAACTTCCACACTTACACAGTAAACGTATCAGTTCCTTGCTCACCTAAACAAATTCTCATCACGCAAAAGAATTGAAAACTTCTCGCTTTGTGTATCCATTTACCGCGTTTATTACTCAAAATATAATGAAAATTGTGTAATCATGTAAAACTTGACTCAATGGTGTGCACAATCAAAATTTTATTTTTACACAACACTTTATATTTTGTGCTTGGGCTGAGTACATAACCCAAAGTTTCGGGGATCATGACTTCTCGCAACTAAAATATATTGCCTCACAGAATTATGATCAATGTTATTGTCGAATGGGAAATGCCATCGAAATGAACGAGCTAAATGGTAAACTCTTACATTTAATTAATTATAAAAATGTGACCAATGTCTGGAGAACTCAGCTAGTCGACATAAATTTATAAAATCAAACAAGCAAATATGTCTCTGTAGAACATTTCTACTATAATTTAATTTGACTATTTAACGATATATTACTAATAAGCTACAATTTAAACAAATGTATGTGCTAATTGTATCACTTGCTCTGTATTATTTCACATTTCTATTTTAATTATTACTATTTTAAATTTTATTCTATTTTTAAATTTTTAATTTCAATATTTGGTAATTTTCTTCATTGTTTGTATAACCACCGAGCAATGTTGTTGAAAACGGTTTTCGATGCAATAAAAGGTTGTGGCATTATTTATTTCTTCAGTACACAAATATGTTACAAATTACTAAATGAAATTAGTAAATACTGCATTTTTAATGGATTAAAAATCACAATCCTGGTTTTTGTATGTTATAAACTCGAACAAATTACTCTTTAATTTGAAATGTTTTGTTGAATAAATAATTTTGTTTGAACCTTAACTCCTTTTGCCTAGTCTGTAGGGGTAGGTGAGAAGGGGATGATATGATGTCTCAGGGGATGTGGCAGGAGTTTTACCATGGTGTCGGATGCCCTTCCTGTCGCACCCCCCCCCCCTGAGGCGGGTGATGAATGAATGAACGAATGAATGACATGAGGGTGAATGATGATGAGAGAATGTTGTGGTGGAATGATAGGCAGCAGAAACGGGAGAACCCCGAGAAAACTTGCCGCGAACACCACTTCGTTCACCACCACGAATTCTACTTGGAACGGACAGGACAGGACCCGTGTCACTAGAAGTAGAAGGCGAGTACACTAGGCACTACACCACGGGTTGCCAGTTTTGAACCTATATGTTTCCAAAATTGTAAAAATGAAAAGATTGTTTTCTTTCTCTACTACGCTTTTTAAACATCTCTTTCATATTTGGCAAGGTTAGTTTTTAACATATTTTATCGCCATACAGAATGCCTTCATTAGAATGTTCACCTCAAATATCTCTTAAACGGATAAAGATATCGAAGACATTTTTGAGTAAGGTAAGCAGTGGATAGGGCTAATAATTTGACGTATTCAAATGATTTGAAGCTTATCTTCTGCAGAGATATGTACACTAATTTTTTATTTTTAAAATGAAACTATATTTTTCAGCGATCCTGGAAATTTGAAGATAATTTTAACTGGAAAACAAAATATTAATTGAACATCAAAGAAAAATAGCAGCGTAACAAATTCGTATTATATAAACATTTGGTCATAGCGATGAAACAAAAAGAACTGCGCGCTGGAGAGCAATTTTTTGTGGGACATTCCTTATCAAATTTCATTTCAACATTATTATTTGCATCGATTTCAAAGAAGATATTTTTATTTTTTGTCTATAACTCTGTAAACTCCCCTTGGAACGTTTAATTTGAAATGTCTCCTTAAAACATAGGCTTGTTGTTGGTTTATTACTGAAACAAATGCTGAAAGATTGTCTTTAAAATATTGTGAATTAGTGACGGCTAGCTGTATTGATTTCTTTTTAGTCTCAAAACCGCATTTTAATACAATTGTCAAACAGTATTTCATAATATATGGTAAACTTTTTTTTTTTTTTTGTGGGGCTTTAGGGCTCGTCAACATCGAGGTAATTAGAGCCCTTAAAACTTGTACAGGTAGGGAAAAAGCAGTTACGCACTATGGAGAGCCAACATGACTCTCCACGCGTGTGGGACTCGCCGAATGACTCAGCCATACCCACTAAAAACCCTCCTGAATTACAACTCAAAACACAAATTCCAACATATCGCAAGACTTTACTTAAAACATTTTTAAAAAAAGAAGAGGAAAGAGGAAAATGAAAGATACCCTAGCCCTAATAGCGTCGGGATCGAAAAGAACAAGAGGTGACCAAGGGAGGTCAGAAAAGAGAAAGGAAGGAGCATATCACACGTAAGTGGGAGCAATGCCAGACTCAGCTCGCGGCCCCGTGTTCGCCAAACACGTACTTACTAGATGTAAGTCCCCTGGGGGGTATGGTAAACTCCAGATATCTAAGTCATGTTAGTGATGTGTTGTAAGTGAAGACCAGGTTAATTCAACGAGTTGTTGCAATATGGAAGCTTAGAGGGGAAATGTAAGGAATATTAAATATATTATCTCTGATGAAGAAAGATCTTGAGACATTATCAACGAAATAAAGTATTACTTTTATTATTATTTTGAGACGAATTCAATAATTCAGTACTTATTTATAGCATCAACTACTAAACATATATTTTTAATGAGTGAATAACCTTTCTTATGAAATATACAAGGAATAACACTAAAGCGAAAAGTTAACGTGTACAAATATCTCACGTAAGAGAAGACTGTGAGATATGGAATAGATGAATTGCCGCAATGTTTTAAATATCTTTCTGCTTCTGTTGTTACCAATTCAAATAGAAAATACTGCACTATTTATGATGATATGAGTCCCAGATCTAATGACATAATGCATGATATCGATTGCTGATGCGGCACAATCCGATATATACGTTTGAATGTCCAGTTTCTTATGCTAATCTCGACGTATCATACGTTACGTTGAGAGAATAAAAGTCGATACATCGATTTGCTGCTGATTCTGCAACGAAGGGTGTGTTCACTGTTCCATATAAAGCTTATAGTGCACATTTCTTGTCTAGTGCTGGTGTGTTTTGTTACATGGGAAATTCCACGTCAAGTGGATCAGGGTTAAATTGGTCTGAAAAATCATGTTCAAAATTATTTCATTGGATTGTACGTTTAAAAGTATGTACCCAGGCAAATTTTTTAGCTCTCACGATGCGATTTTGTACCTTTTTATCAATAAAAAAATACTTGTGTCATAACCTCTCAAACGATTTCTTATCAATAATATTTTCAAATACATTTATCTCATTTAAACGTCTAGGAGAGTACCGAATCAACGTATTTTTTTTTAAATTTATGATCGGGTTCTTTATTTAGCGAGAAATTTAAATACTTCAAACATTTGCAATTTTATATCGCGCTACACAATATTCTCTTTTATTGTCTGAAAAGCATTCTTTCTATTTAATTTGTAGAAAACTATACACCTCCTTGAGTAATGAAAACAATAAATAATGAGATATTTTATACATTAGTGTTTTTTATTTCCCTCCACAGGGAGACAGGTAGTTTCAGGTTCTACAAAAAATTGAATGTAAGAAAGTTAGATTTACGTATTAATTGCACTTGCATGTTCTTCCATGCGAAATTATCCCTAACTCACTTTGAACCGACTTTAACACTGATGGGTTTCACCTTACAGAAAATTTAAAATTTCCTTTCTATATTATTTATTTTTCAGATTTGGAAGAAAAGTATACGTTTATAATTGATGTCAGTTCATTTAATTTTTTCCTCGATGACACGGAATACTTACACTACTTAATTTTCTTTATCCAGAGGTAGTTCAAGCAATGTGAAATTTTATCAATATGACATTGGTTCCCATAATATTGTCCGGAAGCGCTACATAAATGATAATTTACTGTATAGTATCCTTAACATCGTTTTGTTATACATTCATATGATGTATTCATTTATATATAATTTGCATAACAACTAATTTTCACTAATGAACAGTTCAAAACACACAGTTTCTTACTTAAATATACAAGTTATAAAGTATCCTAATAATGCTCTGAGATGTCGAAATGTATTATTAGTTTTTGAAAGGAACTTTCGAATTGATGACCAGTTACATGCTTAAACCGTGTTGCACTGGACTCTTTCGACCTTATGGTTCGTTCTGAGAAAATGTTGCTACTTTTAACAGTCTTGAGAACACTGAGAGTCTAAACAATATGAACTCATTGGACCTTTTAGAGAAAAATAGCTGTATTTCTTCCAGGGTGTTGGTCTCCGCCAGGTTATGTGACAATGAATAAAATAACATAATACGTAAAAACAGAAAAAGTTAAAACAATTAAACAAAAACATTCGTTAGACAACGGGTTTTAACAAATTTGTTTATTTGTCTACGTTGTTTTATCTTTATATGGTTATGTACTTTATAACTGACCACTTGAAAACAGACATAAATTTGTAATACCTTTAAAAATGCAAAATATTTAAAATTTACAAAATGGAGAAAAATTAATGATACGATTGAATATTAGCCATTCATATTTACAATAAATTCATACAAAATTTACGTGACAAATGTTTTGAGTTACATCATTAATTTAATTAACATATGTTCACAGAAACTAAGTCAGTAAATGCAAAAACTTATCACCTCTTACATCTTTGGGGTTCGATTCAAACAAGTAGGGTCAGGTGGGACACATCTGATCGCCACCTTGGGAGCCAGGAAAACTAAAATGGTCAAAACTAGAAGTTGGTGTCTCTGTGATTGAAGTACTAAATTCCGCACTTTTGAACCCAGCCGTTGATGCAATACAACATTATAAAAAATTAAGGTAGAATAACTTATTAGCAATCCAAAATCCTAAAGCTAAGGAAACAAAAATACTAAACACGGATCTGTCGTTAAATTACAAAATTGCGATGAATGACTTATTTAAAAGTAAGAAAATACAATTACCAAAAAATTAATGTTAATATTTATAAATGAAAATAATTTTTTATCTGAATTATGTGCTAAATGTTCCGGTATATGATGTTTTAATAGTTATTCTGCATATAATGAACAAATAACTCGTATAATAATATATTTTATACGAAGTTTATTGTAACTTCTGTCGTAAATTTCTTTGTGACACAACTCTTTTCCTACACTGTATTAGTGAACTCAAATGCATATCCTTAAGTATATTTGGAGATGACAATCTTCGGAGACCATCTCCTAGAACGTAGCATCTTTCGCCGGATGTAATCTTTTGCGAGCCGCGTCTCTTCCGGACCATTTGCGTGCAACCCTTTGCCAATATCTCCTTCGATATCTCGACGAAACGCCATTTCCTCGAACCATCTGGGGCAATCGTGTCCCTACGCCACCACTGCTGCTCAACTCAACCCATGCTGCTACCACTGCTGCTCAACCAACCCAACTCAACTCTGCACATTTGAGGCTAATTTCGCACGCAAACAAAAGAGTTCTGAGCTCCATCACCCGCAGGCGCCGCTAAACAGAAGCGAAGCGGACACCGTGTACAACAGAACGAGGCTGGGATGTCTCCTTACTGCCCTTCGTCACCAACTGTCGCCGCTAGAAAGAGGTGAAGTGGGAACCACGCGGGGTCAACGTTGAATACCTACGACTCCTCTCCACTGTCGACTGCCACAGTAAACGAAATAGAAATAACAAAGAGAAGAGGACATGAATAACAACTGGTAACGTCGGCCAAATCTCATGAGTTGACGCACAGCAATTAGGAAATTTCCTGATCTTTGTGAAGAATACAGATGTCCCTGATATCTAAGCTAATCTAAAAGTTTTAAGTGATTTTTCATTTATATAATATGTTACTGCGTTAGGATTCTAGATCGGCATTGACAGGGTGGTACCTTGCGTACTTCTGATGAGTAGATGAGTTCTTCGTCCTCTATGTGGTTATACGTACTTTAACAGTGTTTAACAGTAAACATATTGTTACTATTATTTAGAGATGGCTTACCCAAGTTTTCTTTGTCGCAACGATATTATTTGTTACATACAATTCCACTTCAGTAGTGATGACATTCTACTTCGTAACATTCACTGTTCTTTAGAAATAGGTAATGAACGCTTACTTGTTTATATTTATAATACATAGAAATAACAAAATATATTTATATTGCACTTCAGCTATTGAATAATAATTTTACAACTTATAGAAGTCACGATGAAAGGATACTGCCAAATATTGCCAAAAATTTTTGGCGGGGGGGGGGGGTAGCCAAGTGACCTTGTAAGAAAAAAATACAACAGAAGCGGGGTACATTACTGTATTTGCGATTTCATCATGAATTATCCCAATTTATTTCCTTCCTTCCGATGCCGTTAGGAAGTTTACGAACATCACTTCACTCATCTATTTCTTGGACGAAAAGCAGTAGATAGGAGTTCGTTTCGTTTCATTTCATTTCATTTCTACTCCGTGTAGTAAAAGCAAACCAGAGACTTTCTTTTATTGAGACTTACGTATGGAACTTTTGCTATGTCATAAACAAGTAAGGTCAAGATCAAGCTTTGATAAGGAGTCATTCCTAGTTTTATGTTCGTATGTCACATTTTACTAGGTAGCATTACAAGTGACCTTCAGAGTAAGATTCAGAAGTCTTAGAAACTGAAATAAAAATAAAATTTACTCTTTTAAGTTTCTTACAGCGCCTATGTTTTTATATGGGCTTGATCAGATACGTTTTTATATCTGTCGTTACTTCATTCAATAAACTGGCATGCAACAAGTGCAACCTAAGTGACAATTTTTTATGAACAAAAAAAAACATTTCTAATTTCTTCCTTATCTTTTAAAAGATTTGTAAGTAATTTGTATTTCAAGTGGGAATAAAAGAACTTTAGTGGTTGGTTGAAATTTTCCTGAAATCAAGGCAAGATACCTGCCTAGCAGCATGTCCGATGCAAATTAACCTAAAGTGGATTTACTAGTTTTTCAAGATTATGTTTGTAGTTGCAGGAGAGAAGGGAGAGTACTTACTGGAACAAGGAAGTGTGTTTACAGCAATTTTAAAGTTTGAATATTTTAAAACTATTATCTTTGACTAATCAGTTATAATGTTCATATTACTTAGGCCCTGCCATTCAAATATTTCTATTTGTGAATCGCCCGCGGGCTATTTTAAATACACTTTCGATAGATCGGGCCAACACCAAATAGGGCTTAGCAATTTTGCAAGACGAATAAAAATTATTTTTCAAAGTATTTTTAATATTTAGTTTATAATAAAATGTTTTCATCTTGTAATGTATCACGATGTAATTCTGAATACAATTTTCTATTTTTTTCTCAACGAACATACCACGTCAAATATTAATTCTGACAATTTAAATTTATAACACGAAGTTGCGTCCCCCAATGTTTGATGAAAATTTTGATGTAAAATGTGCCATAACTCGTGGGTCGTAAAAACGTTTCGCGGCCCGCGGTCCAGCAGTTCGACAGCACTGATTTGTGATCTTTGTGTTTAAACAATTATCCCTAAGTTTTTTTATCATCAAACAAAAATTTGTTAATTATGTGATTCACTCAGCAACAACTAACATCAAACATTTTAATGATGTAAACGAAATATTTTGTGGTTTCAAGTTTCCCACGACAAAAAAACATGCAGCTACAGGGCTTGATAATACTTGGTATACGCTGAGTAACACGTTCATGGGGAGCAAACATCTTTAATCGGTTACCCACAGAATTGGAGCACGTGCATTAAACGTTGTGTGTTCACCAGTGAGGAACGGATGTGAGCGTTGTAAAGAGAAGTCTCAGAGAATGGGTGGTGAGTAAAATATTTAAGTACTCTGCGTGAGAGAAGAGGTTTCTGCGACACTCATTACCATTTCCACTGTACATAATGTAAAATACTACAATTTCAACAATGTTTTTTTCTTTGTTTTCCCAATTTATATTCATTTCTCTAGCCCTCACCTTGCTATTTGAATAGCATTAACTTTATTTTCTGTACATGTCTCTTCTTCACAATTTTTATACTTCCTTTTTTTCTCTTTTCTTTGTGCTAACTAGAAAAATCTCCGAAAACTTATCTTCTTAGAGATTATCGAACGTGGTTGCTTTAAAATCGGATTTAGCTCACTTATCTGTTTGCATCTCAATCAATACGTTCCTTTACTAGTATCATTTGAGCACAGTAATCACTCATTGTTTATTCGTTCTTTCCTTTTCTATAAGAACACTCCTCGCTCATGTCCATATATCTCACAATTCCTGAGTGAACGATGTCTCTGTTTCTCATCAGTTTTTGCTCGAAAACTCCTCATTGCACCCTTCTTTGTATCGCAGTAAATACTTCTTGAATTCCCTGTGCGCTCCGTATCGCAGCCATGGCGATTTAAGACGAACCATTTTCTATTTATTCTAATATATGACACATTTAACATGTCAATACGAGAATCCATTGTCCTCGTTCTCCTTATGTCTCTGCCTACACAATAAATTTTCGCCCACAAGGTTTTTCTTATGTCCATTTTCTGCTCAAATGATTGTCCGTCAATAATCTTGTAAGAACTGGTACAAAATATATTTTTAATTGCCATCAAGGAATATTTCTAGTCTGCAATAGGTTGAGGGCTGACCAGAATTCACTACATAAATGATGTTGAGCGATGTAAGAAAAAAACAAAAGTTTACTGAATTTTAAACTTTGTGATTAAGTTAAATCGGCATAGGTATGAAGAAAATTAAATATTGTACTGAAAGAATTGATTGTATTGAGTAAAAGGATGTGCTCTGAATAGTGCCTTCTAATGTCGAATGATGTAGATGCGACAAGAAATAAATAATGAAAAACAAATACTCATATCACCCCGAAATGCTAGAATTTGATAATATCATATCACAAGAAAGCATAAAACAGAAAATATTGACACTGGAAACTTTCCTCATGATGTTCAATGTATATTGTTATATTATTAATCTTATTCAAACTATTAAGATATAGCACATTTTATGCAGAAGATGACTAAAGTCTTCTATTGTATTACAAGATATTGTAGTACTAATATGATGTAATATCATGAATGAGTATTAAGAGTCATTGTAGAGGTGTATTTAAAATGTGATTGATTTTCAAATGAAACTACAAATAGTTTGTGACTGAATTAGTTCAAGCGACCATTATTCCACTTTTTATGCTCTTCAATAGATTGTTTTGTTGTTGGATTTCATATGTGATTCAATATTCAATATTTGACTTTAGTTGAAGTAAATTATTGAATTAAAATGCGTTCTTACGAGTATTCAAGAGTAAGGTTTCATTTTTCTTCTTCGCAATCAATTTCGATTCCTCAAATGTACTACAAATTGACTACTGTATTTTTAAACAAACTGTTTTAGACTCCCTAAATATGTCTCATATTACCATTCGACACATTACAAAAATAGTACATTTACTTTACTACGATTATTTTTCAATCTTCATTTTTTAAGAAAAAACACCCCCGAATTCGTGAAAACTTTTTGTGTGTATTGTTTTGTACAATTGTAAAAAGAATGCTAAATGTTCTTTCGTAAATCATGTTGTGTGAAGAGCCAAATAATATATTTATAATAAATATAGAAAAATAAAACTGTTTTTGAGTGAATTAAAATACTTTTTAAGTTATTGAACTGCCTGTTTTTATAGAGCCGCCGCACTAAAACGCTCCAATTACTATGTTCGACCTTCAGAATACCAAGCCTGAGACGAACACCGACTTCCAAGCGGAGTCATCGTAGATCCCATAGATCCCAAGAAAAAATTACTTCATAAAGAACAACGTTCGCAATATGTAACAATATACTTCAAGATAATTATAAACATAGTTCATATAAATATATAGAACATAAAAATATTAACAAAAAATGTGTAACACGAAATATAATCAGAAAAATTTTGTACCACAAAAACTATTTTGAGGAGGCAACAAAAACACTACTTAATTAAATTAATATGCAACCAACACAACATACATAACGTAATAAATAAATTTGACAAAAACAAGAAGTATCAATATATTGCATATCAGCATATATGCAGAGATCCCGTTTTCAAATAAAAATAATTAAAAGACGTGCTTTGGTGTTTCAGCTGATCCCGCGTGGTATTATGTTAAGCAAGGCAGGGGTCCCTAGATCCGTGTCTTCACCTCAGGAAATATAAAATAGATTAGGAAAGCGCAGACAGCCATGTGGTGGTGGCAGTATAGTAGGGGACGTGCTGGAGCAGGGGCAAGCGGGTATTGGCAAGGGCTGATGATGAATCGCAACGGATGAGGAGGAAAGGAGTAAAACTGATGAGACCACGCTTAAGTTTCCCAACGGACATCAATCACAAGATTTCGAAACGAAGATTCTCGCGAATTATTGATATAATCGTTCACGTTTCTGCTTCAATGTTACAATGCCGAATTATAATGTTTAATCTTCATTTCATACATTCCGAGAGAGCGTATTAATTCTCTGCATTTGTTTTTCATGGCGTTTCAAACTGATGACGTCGGCATGAAAATAGGTTATAATGTTGTTACATTACTAACTATTTATATACGTATTACTGTACAAGAAATATCGATTGAAACTAGAAAAGTATTGATAGTTCATGTAACGATAAACAGGTTAATTACGGCACGATATGTTATTTGTATTTACAAATATACATGATTTTATATAATACTTAATCATTGAGTTTTTAAAGTGGGACATATACTACCAAGGGTTCGGATGGTATATACTACTTAATTCTGATACAAATGGATTCCAGAACCCTAGCACTAAATATTTTCTTCAATTATGAAATGCATCTAGAAACTGTCAATTTCTCTTCTTCATTCGCTCGTTAATAAACAAATGATTGTGGCATATAATTTGTTACATTTTCTCTTTTTTCGTTCATACCCTTAATAGGTTTTTAAAACTTACAGACATATGTACACTATATCTAATATATATATATATATATATATATATATATATATATATATATATATATATATATATATATATATATATATATATATATATATATATATATNTGGGCATATTTATCGTTTTTGAAAGAACGGTTTTTAGTTGAAAGTCTATTCTCTTAACAACATAAATTCTAATGGTAACTAAAGGGTTTTCATGTTTCTTAAGAATTATATTTAAAAATTATTTTTTTATTATTTCTTTAAGAAAACTCGTAATGTTTAATATTATTCGTTAGTCAATATTTCATTGCTATCTTAAAAATCCAGTATATGCAATAAAAATATTGGAATGTTTAAGAGTCATAAAATGTTAAGATTTTAAGATATACCTCACGTTGCCTGGAGTTCGAAAACTTTTCAGAGGGAATGAACGACGTAGAAGCCACATTGTAGTAACATTACGTCCATGATAAATACCCAGAATTCTTCTTTGGGAGTTGTGGAAGATTGCGGGTAATCCGACGAAACAAAACGAACAAAGCGACGATGCAGAGGGATGAAGAGAGGTTAAAGGGGTCTGGCGGGTGGGGGAAGGGAAAGGGATGAAGAACGGATCGGTGGCATAGCTTTTCGACAACGCTAGGAAGAGAACAAATGCCCGTGTGACGCCTTACTACCGCATTTGATTTGGCTGCCTTCCTATCCCACAGTTGGCAGCGCTGATTAATCTTCAATTGGCTGCAGAAATTATGTTGTGAGGGGGAGGGGGGTAAAGGAGGAAGGGAGGAGAGTTTTGTGGCGGGAGAAACACGATCTGCGGCTGCCGACAATTCGGAGAAGGGTGGAGATTTAAAGGCAGAGAAATCCTTCGCGTTCACGATCTCCTCGTATTTCGAATTACTTCATCAATACGTAAGACTTCTCGAGGTCTGGAACTGAGAGAAGTGTAATTATGCTAATGCAAAACCTCTGAAAACAAAAAACTTCTATAAAAATGAGAAATCGACTAGAAATTATCTTGAAACTGAATAGCAGCATATTACCATTTTATCACAGAATCTCAAATCATTTCTCTTCCTACTGAAAATGATCATTTACATAACATTTCACAATTACTGAAATCTGTATGTAATGTACGTGTTTGTCAAATCATATAAATTAGGGACCAATATGAAACATTGTTTGATAATATTGCAATTATTTACATTTCTCTAGTTGAATGCATTAAAATTTTAAGGAATTCCGTACTATATTTGTACATTACATCATTTAAGATTATAAATATGAATATCTAAGAACAATGTTATGATATAAGTATAACTGACAATTCATAATACTTGTGTTACTTTACTTAAGAACATGCAATAGCGTACTAAGGTAAAAAGTATTTGAAAATAATTTAACCTCTACTTAATAGTACTTGTTATTAGAAAAATATGTGAAAAAAATATCAAACTAAATAAATTATGACTTCAAACCTTAAGGTCGATAAGCCGTAAGTCATAATTTATTTATTAATTATAGTAGTACCATCAAACAAAGCATTATCTTCATATAAATAAAAGTCATCTTTTGTATGTTCGACGTCTCACAAACCATGAATCTGTTTTCACCACAATAAACTATTGATTTGAAACAATGTACTAACCAGTGTTGAAGAAAAATAAAGAAGTTCTCGTGGAGTTTTTCCGCTATATTGGCTTTATTTCCAAACCTCAGCTTCCGTTTGTTTCACGCTGCCGTTCTCTTTGCCGTCAGTCTCCTAGATGCAAAGCGATGGATGCAAATAGCTTGCCTCTCGACTAGAATGAAGAATTTCCCTTCTGCAGTATCAACTCTGTTGAGACAAATACTCTTGACTAATGGGCCTTTTACAAGAGAATACCTGTTGAAATGATGCATTTCAATGTCAGACTCATTCGCAGTCGAGTTGTTTTATTCAAATGAATGGTATATCAACGAAATACGAGTAACATACGAGAAGGACACATCGGGTCACTAACAGTGGGTTTCTAAGATGTAGCTTAAACCACAGTTTCGAGATGCGGTTTTCAAAACTCTGTTTGAGTCATGGCTTCAAAATGGCGTCTAAACCTCGTTTTAGCAAGCGAAATCGAGGTTTCAAGTTGCGACTTCTAAAAGCCGCATTGCGACGTCTTAGAAAGTTGTCGTTCGTTCAAACATCATGAACACAGGATCTGTACTCAAAAATATTTGTCAGCATAAAAAGTCAACAAATATCATTTGTTCCGCCATAGCATATTTTCCTCACAAAAGAACAGGAACAAAAGAACAAGAACACTCAAATGGTGAAAATAGGTTTTTTGAGAAAAAGGAAACCATTTTTCAGAAAAATAATTGTTTATATGCACTGACATGTAATGACACAAAACAAGACAAAAACGTTTCAGTACTAAAAGTATTTTTAAAATATTTAATATAGCACCATTAGTCTTTTAAATTTAAGTCCTTTCAAAAACATTTTTTAACCAGTTTTAACCGAAAATGTTTGCGCATTGGCACATTGTGTTATTTCTAGTGATAATTTAGACCAGTAAAATTACACCCAAAAAAATCCAGACTAAGTTTTGGGAAAGTTGGAAATCCTTTTTAAACCTTTAGTTGATGTTAAATGTCAGTATATGAGTTTTTACGGTCAAACGTTGAAATTACAACTTCTTATCTGAATGATACAGATTAATTTGAGCTCTTTTCTCAGTATTCCCATTTTAAATCCTAAACTGTACGTATCATAGGAAACTTAACTCTTATGAAGTTAAAGCACATTAAATTACGCTTCGACTCATTACCTTACTCTTGATATTCCGCTCATTAAAATAAACTTATCGAAAGTTAACCCGGTATTTTCAGCACTTTCGGTGATTTTTAACTCACAACTTCCGAGTACCTACTCGGGGAGGGAAGTTTGCATCGTCAACGGCCTAGTGAAAATTGCGACAAAAAAGGGACTCGAACCCAGAACTTTCTACTTTGGCTGCAGATGTGCTACCACTGCACCACCCACCTCGACTCGCGAAGCCCATATACAAGATTCACCTGGCCTATTCCGGTGAACCTGCGTCACAACCCATACAGGGGATAGCGGCTCCCTATGCTGAACACATGTACCCGGTTTCCACGTACCTACGAGTCGGATAAAATTTTTAATTTCTTTTTTGTGTCTGTGTGTCAGGAAGTTGTGATTTAAAAAAAGCAATTCGTACTTTCAATTGTTTAATAGTCGCTGTCTGGTACCCACGTATACTGAAACTAGATAAGCACACAATACACGTGTTCACTGCTAGCTGAGGAAACATAAATAAAAATTAATTAAATNATATATATATATATATATATATATATATATATATATATATATATATATATATATATATATATATATATAAAATAAAGTACCCTAGATTCTTACTTAAAAGTGCAGTAAAAGGAGAAAAAAGGGGATTATAGGGCTCGGATGGGGGGAAAAAGGGATTAAGATAACAAAAGAAAAAAAAATGCTGAAAAAATTTCTCCTTGGTGTTTTTCCGAAGAGATTTAATTTACCCTAAGATAAAAGGTGCGTACTTAAAAATCCTGACCCTCGATATGATCATTTTGAAACGGCATCCATACCAGGAAGTTGAAGTTAATTTGACCATGCCCTGCTTTCTCGGACCGAGCGCAGCTACAACTTCCCTTTTACCATTAATATTACACGTAGTGAAGCGTTTCGATGATCGATTGAACCCGAAGCGCATCGAAAACAATTGACTGCGCGCTTCCTGGCAAATATTTCCATTCTCCACCCACAGCGCTGTAGTTTCCGATGCGCAACGAAATCAAACACAATCACGTTATTTGACACAGAACTTGTAATTGGGTCGTAATCTCTGTAGAAAGCTTAGGTTTTGCTAACGCGTAAGTATCACTAGTTGCTGAGCTTTTCTAAGACATTACTATTTGAGTTCTAACGCAAGAAAGACTATGTTTTTTGAAGTCTCTAGTATTTGAGTTCTAACACCGGTGACTGTACATGTGTAATGCTTATGACGACACACCAATAACAATAGAAATGAAATAATTTATAGTTTTTTATGATGAGATTGTTTCCATCTTGGATACAGAAATTATAGTTTAATTGCATCATTAAACCCAGGTTTTCGAATAAATGCAATATGTCTCCAATGTTTTTTTATTAAAAGGATTCATTCATGTTACATCTCATTGAGTCCTTTCATTTCACTTCAGCTAAGATGAAAGGGGCCATCGATAATTATTTTGGTATTTTACACAGTTATTATAAAATAGAAATTTATAATAGGACTATATCCATTGGCTACTGCGCCCTGGAAAATTAACAGAACCTTGAGCCCGGAATGAGTAGTCTACGACATTCGGATCGTCCGACAATCTGCCACTAATGATTAATCACTATGCACTGTTCCACAAAAGGACTTTTCATATTTTCAGTTTTAGACAAAAATTTTATAATACATCTGAAATCTAAAAATAGTTTTAAACGATCCAAACACGATGTAGTTCTATTATTTCTAAGATACAAAAAGGGAATTAAAAAAGTTTTTAATCGTAGTACTTTTATATATTTGTCAATTAAAAATACCGTGCGAATCATATTTCTATTTTTTTTCAGCTGCTTGTTTCCAATTCTAAAGATCAGAAGATAGAATGAGATATGGGAATAGGGCAGGGGAATTAGACAAACATTACAATTAATTAAATTTAATCAACCTTTAATCAGTCATTAACTTAGAGAAATTCCTTCTAGTAGTTCTTTGAACTTGATCATTATTTCCCCTTTCCTTCTTTCCATCAATTCGATGTTCATTTTCAAAACTCACTTCGTATGACTTACAATTTGTTGTAAATACAAGTATAAAATATTTCCATTTTGCACAAATGACTATTTTCCTATATTTGTATTTCTAATGGTTTCATACATGTGACTGGATGATCAGTTTTCTTCGTGATAATATTTTTATTAATATTAACATTTAAACATTTAGCATTAATATTGATGATTTCATAACATTTTTCTGAATAATCGGGTAAATCGAGTAACAACGGAGTAATACAAACAAACTTATATATTACAGAATAAATATATCGACAATACGTTGGGAAACAAAAGAATGTTAATTCCACCGTAAGTACACAACATTGGAGCTAAATGATAGTGGTAGTGGTACGATGACATTTTTTAAATCAACAGAAGTAGGGCTAATATCTAATATGACATAGTCACCTGGAAACTCCTTACTTTCGTTATGAACCTCAAATTTCACCATAAGACCAAACACACATTTGAATAACTCGTTTGCTTTAGTCAAGGTACGTACCTTTTTTCTAATACTTTCGAGTGTATTGAGTAGAACTGCACGCGTGTGTGTTTTGGATGATGTCTGTTAGATTCAATGTCGCGTCTCTTCTTCAGGTATGTCCAAATCAAATTACTACAGAACATTGGGAGTTCATCAAAATGCCTCAGAAAAAGATATTCGCAAAGCGTATATTGCGCTAGCGCTCAAGTATCATCCGGATAAGAACGAGGAGAAGGACGCCAGAGAGAAATTTCAAGAAATCCAAAGTGCGTACGAGACCCTCTCGGATCGAGACAAAAGGAAAGTGTACGATGACTCCCTTGCCGCCACCCGCCAGCGCAAGAACCTCTACGGCTCGGAGTCCTCCACGGAGGACCTCGATCCCTCCCCGTTCACATGGCCCTACGACATGGGAGGCGGTGGAGTCTCCGACATTCCCTGGGTGTTTCTGTGGGACCAGGAGCACTTCTGGGATGGTACCAGTAGCATCTTCGACAGTCTCAACTTCTTCCTGGAAGGCATCCACGGCATCTTGGGCAGGATTCGGGATCCGCTGTTTAGGAACATAGGGATGATCCATGAGATGATGTCGAACCCATTTACCGAGTCTCTGTACATGTCACAAATGCGTCCACCAGGCCGTGCTCGAAGTGCGACACGTAGCAGGGAAGGAATGTATTGTAGGTGTCATCGTCATTTCCCGCACGCCCACGGGACATCGCCGACGCTTCGACAGAAAACCATTCCCACGCATCGACATTTGAACACGCGCCACTCCGCCTCGGCAACGACCAAAGGGTCTCACAAAAGACGTGCTAAAACCGCAGGCAAAGATTAAGTGTTTAGAGGAAAAATTTTCGATTCTTTATGGGAAGCATGTAACAAAATTTATAACCTCTTTCAATCATGGAAATGTAAATGCATGGATAAAGCTTTTATTAAATGTAATGCGTATTTGTGGTATAAAGTTTTTTATATAAAATTTGTTATAAGGTTTCAGTAATAAATAAGTTTTGTTGAATCACTGTTTCCAGTTAAAGTTTTTTAATTGTCAGGAATGATAATGAAATTGTTTCGTTGTATCGAGTCTTCCATTTGTGTGTGGTGGTAAATCGTATGTGATAACATCAAAAATTGAAGGCTCAATATTGCCATTAAACAATGTTCGAAGAATATTGGATGGCTATACTAGAGTTACGTATTGGAAAAGAAGATTCAATTAGTTCATATTACTCCAATTACTTCAATTCGTATTCCTCCAAGTATGTATTAATCAAGATTGCCGAAATACGGAAGGGTACTTTCGTTGGGGACGAATATCTAACATAAATTGCCACAAGGTCTCATCTCATAAACAAAATCTTATACATACGCTATCTATAATCTCAAACACTATCTCATAAACAAAAATTTCCTCTTCCTACAAAATGAAATAAAGACAATGGATTTAATCAATAACATTTAATGTTCTTCCAATACAGTTTGGGACATTTTTCATAGATGATTAAATGAATCAAAAGAATTCTCTGGTCGTAGAGCTATACAAACGTTTCTTCCTTAAATTTTATTTTAGAATTGCATTTTCTTATTCACTCTGCATCTAGGTAAATTTTAGATTGTGGAAATGAGAGTATGGAGTATTTTTAGTTTCATATGTTGGAAGGCTGCAAGTAAGATATACATAATTTATTAAAATGGAGATAGATTTGTAACAACCCGTCATAAACGCGCTACCTTCTGGACATAATGGATACTTTCATATTATTAAACGTCGTGTAATTGTATAGAAGACGATATCTCGTTTTGAATAAATATAAAACATAATAACAAAACAGTATTTTTAAATATTGCATGAATTCTGTATGTTTTAAGAAGTAGGAGGGAAGAATAAACTCAGTGTATTCTGAGAGGACTGTTACCAGAGCCATCTGATCGTGGGTGGCTTGTATGTAACGCCGGTGCTCACAGGTCTCATGGGATTGAGGACAACACTGATGGGGTTAGCGAGGAGACACGATGTGGAGAGAGAAGCTCTTCGATTATCGATATATCTCGCAAGGACAAATTAGGAGTACCGGGAGTAAACATAGGGAGAGTCATGTCCTATTACACTTATAATTTTTTCAAAGTAAATTTCGTATTAGAACTACTATAATATTGTAAAAAAAAATTACTTCATTTTGAGGTTCACAACTCAATTCAGTTTAATTTTAATGGTTATTTCTTTGCACGTCTTCCACTCTCCTAAGCTGTTTAAACATCTCAACAGGTGTATTAACAAAAGTGTATTATTAAAGACATTTTAATAAAAATCAAAAATATAATCGAAATAAATCACCATACAAAGTTACACGTGAACTTATTTTACTTTTCTATTCACAGAATGTATTGCTCCAATATTTGAATTTCAAGGCAAACAGTAAATCAGTTTTTGATTTGCTTCTCGCATCGCAACTGACACATATGTGAAAGACTCTCACCGTCAGATAAAAGGGATGCGACGCAATTATGAGATAGAATTTATAGGATAGCATTATTTTATAATAATAATAATAATAATAATAATTATTATTATTATTATTATTATTATAAATTTGNCTTTCTCCGTAATAATTATCTTTCAGTCTTTCGAAATTCCAGAAAGGAAGTAAAATGTGTCGGGATAAATGTAAAACGTGAATGTGTCTCTAATGTATTTGCTATTGAAGACATATTGCTACTCGTAAAACGCAGTCATCAAATTAAATCGATTAGCGCTTCACATTTCTCATAGACGACAATTGTTCTCAATTAAATACATATTTGATCACGTGACGACGAATTAAAACGAAGTCGAAACGTTGCGAGCTCTTTTCACGAAATTTAGTATATATTATTCGTCCATAAAAGTTTTTAATTATTTATTTAATTATATTATATAATAGACGTTAATTGTCGTAGAATATTGAAATTAATTTTTGTATTTTATTAAAGAGTAAAGAAAATGTCCAGGCAATGAAGATACAAGATGCAGATTTTTTCATTACATGGAACGAACATTATCATTTTTTATATTTTATTTCTATTCTGAGAATCTGTGTGAAGACTCTACGAACTAGAATATTCATATTTATGACGGAGACAATCTACTTTCTCAAACAGACTTAAATAGGTCCGGTATATGAGAAATGTGTTCAAGACTTTAATAAAGTACGATATGTAAGAGTATGGTCAGATTAGCTTAATTTAATCTTACTTGACAGCATACTTTTCGTTTGGTATGTAGTTAATTAGAATTCGGAATCATCTCTTCATAATAAAACGTTGAAGCTGAAAATGGAGAAAAAGTACTACATTTGGTAAAAATTTAATATCCCAGAACCTTCAAGTCTTCTTCTCTAGGAATAAATTTATGGTGTGAATCGAATTGATTAATTAATTGAGAATTTCTGCCTTATTTTATGAAAGAAAAAGGGATAGAAGGCGTCCTTCACTCTTGCTCTGTAAGGAACTTTACGAGTATGTTCCTGCTCCTAGTTCAGAGCACAAGAGAGCTGCACCTGACGTCACACAGTGGGATGACTCTCATGTAGCGTTTGTTATCGATAATGTTATGGGATTTAGTCTCCTTGTCACATTAGTTGAACTCAATTCACAGATTTTTTATTTCTTTTGAAAAACGTAAAGTAATACACTTAAAGTATACGCTTTTCCAACTGAAATATTTATTTCTCGTTTCGGTTTGATAAAAAAGATGTTTTGCATCTTTGCATGTCTTCCGTCATATTACACGTGGATGCGGAGACTTCGCAGCCTCCCTCCTTCGACCCCCTCGAATCGTTTACCCTCCGGCCTCACGAAACTCGTTGATCTCGATGAGCCTGTGATATGATAAATGGCCTTCATATAAATGGATATATGTGACATTTCTGTATAAAAATGTGTTACACTATACAAGTCGAGTCATAATTATAGTGTTAAGTATAGTGTTAAATATGAGGTATAATTGAAAAATTCTATTTATATATCTATATCCTTTGTAACCTCTATAATATTTTTCACACTGTAATTCTTCTATTCACAACTTTTTCTTCGCATTTCACGAGATGTTTGGATTGTATCTATGTTCGGATGAAAACTACGTAACTATTCAGTAATCCTATCACTTTGTGTAATTTGAATTGTAAAAGTCATTTGGTGCTGAGGATGTCCTATGGGCGATATAAATCTATTTAATAAATTGATCCTACATCGATATCTGCAAGTCGGTGTGTTGCAAACCGATAGTAAAATCACCCTTCATATAAAAATCCCGGGCTCTTTCTAAAGAGACGGCTGTTAAAGAAGCAATCTCTTATTCTATTAAAAGGCTTATTTTCAGGTTCTTCATAAAGAGACTGACTCTACGCCACCATGTAATAAAATAAACGTTCTATTTACGGACAGAATGAATATTCTCCCCTCGTTTAAATAGTGTCTGACCGCCACCGGTTAATAAAACAAATGTTCTATATATTGGCACAGTTTATAGTCCTACCCACAAGACCAAGGCTTGTCCAGTAAAAAAAACAAAAAAATATTTTGCAGTGATTTCCATATTTAGATTCCTCGAATGTTCTATTCTAAACGTTCGAAACATATTCAGGATGAAGACTACACAAAGAAAACTTCATTTATGATATAAATTTGCTTAAAAGTGAATGCACAGGTTAAACATGGATTATTATACACAAGGAAATAGTACTCGATATAATTACTCTATTAAAATTAGTTTTCATGAATGTTTTGTGACACCTTACGACCAATTACAATGCCAACGTAATGGACAGAAACTGTTACAAAGATTTTCGTTCACAGATAAATGAGAAAAATGTAGAATATTTCGAATTTCAAATTAAGTAAACGATGAAGAATTAGAAATAACCTTATGTGAACAGATGCTCAGTAAATTCAGTGTCAGTAGCATGTAATCGTTGAAATTGGAATATAAAATTTTATTGAAGATTAAAGTGAAATGTAAACAATTATTGTCGGAAACTTAAAACAAGAATAAATCATTAATTCAATATTAATCGTTAACGTAGGGTACCGTGACAGGAGTCAATATTAACTTGTCCGGAACAAACCGCGTTACAGCTAGACAGAACTGCGAACGTTTCAGTCATCTAGCTGTCGCCTTCTTCAGAGCAATTTCAGAGTCGTACAGACCAGGACAAATAAGTTTATACCATATTAATTGTTGGTGATTAACGTTGAAAGGTATATCGAGTTACAAAACTCGCTCATCTCAATGAAAAATATACATATGAAAAAGTTCCATGACAATATTTATATAAAATATTTCAAAATTATTTCTCAATCATAAAAAAGTATTAGTAAAATGTCCATGATGTATGACACATTTATCCGCGTTCATTATTTTTAACATTCACATCTTTTCTATTCTTACACATCATATTATCCATTTCTTCGTATAAAAAGATTATTACTTATCAATTAGCAATGTGTGGTACCTCTGAAAGACAGAAAACAACAACAAAATTAATTTGAAGTCATACTCTTCTTTCAATAGCTATAATTTATTCTCTTTGCAACGTGTATTGGGAAAATACTTGATATAAACCAGTTTTGAAGCCTCATCTGAATCCTTAATTCATTGAAAGATAATGTACCTCCTTACATGTTCCATACTCGTCTCTTTTCGGATTCCTTCCGGTATATCTTGTACCTCATTTCTCATTTTATTCATCCACCCCTCTTCCCACCCTTTACGTTATCCAACCATGCGACACACTGCAGGCTCTGCATCCCTATTCCCCTATCCGGGGTTTCTTGAGCAAAATGTAGTCTTATCCATAAAAGTCTGAACTCAATTTAAATTTATGACTGCGCCAGAGCAGTCGTTATACCGCGACGTCGTAGTTGGGCTCAGAATAGGAATATGCTCCTCCTGCGAAAACCTAAGTTTTTTTTTACTTACCCGTCTATCCCTTTATCTCTTACTTGCACTCCATCTGCGTTCATGTTAGCTTTTGGTTTCAGATCTTTCATAGTGTTGTTCTTGTTCTAATTCTGGTCTATTGTCTGGTCTGAGTTAAGCGGTAATTTTTCCTCTCTTTCCATCTTTCTCCAAGATTCCATTAATTAAATGATCGTTGAATACTTTATTTGGATTATACGATTCTTTAGCCTCCACACAAGCTCTTTCTTCATTAAGCCTTTCCATTATTACCATCTATTCACCACAATCTCAATAAGCTTTTTCATTTTTTTCTCTTCAAAAGCTCTTTATGGAGTCCATTGTGATATTCTGACGAACAATTCTCAATTCATTCAGTAATGTGAAAGAATTTTATTTGTCACTAAAATATATATTCTAAGTATACATGAGATATTATATAATTTATGCGAATGTAACAAAGTATTTACGAACGTCGACAACATTTTGTAATGGATATTTTCGTGTTCGCAAATAAGAGATTGAGAAATGATCGCATTCTAGGAAATTAAAATTTCAATAAAAAATATTCCTGATAAATGTAGACAAAATACACCAAAAAATATAATATACATATTTGATTTGATATTACTGCTGAAGAGGGTTTTTGAGTTAGATTGTGTTCTCGTTTTTATATTTTTTTTCTTTTGACTGTATAACTGCTAAAGAGAGGAAATCTCTAGAATCGTCAAATTATTTTGGGGTAAATTTCTAATTTCTTATGTTCATTACTTCTTATGATTTTCTTATTCGTTGGTGAAGTTTTTGGCTCATTATTTAAGGATTTCTCAAGTATAGAGATTTGATAAGAGCGGGATTTGGAAGACTATTTGGGGTTATTCCATGTCAATCAACACATGGTCTAAACCTCACCATCTCAGATTTTGATAAAAGTTTGTAGGGACGTAGCCATCATATAGGTTAAGAAAAGTACCAAGCATTATAGTAAAATTTCCTCCCCTTTGGAAGTTACAACAGCGTAAAGTTTAAACAAAACGTCCCAAAATGGCTCTACACAAAACTTTTAAATTGCTTTGAACGTTATTTTAATTAGAGACGTAATGGTGGTGTCATTTTACAGCTTATTTAATGTTCTTTGCAATGCTACGCTATTTAAAATAGGTAATAGAGAAAAAAATTAACGTGTTCAATATCAAATATTTTAAGTTTAATTTTTCTAAATGCGCTACTCTTAAAATTTTCAAATTAATACTAGAAATAATTTATACTGATGTTAATCATCTGGAAAAATATAAATGTGGGATGAAATAGGTGCAGTGTTAATATAATAAATGAATGTAGTTTTATTGCCATGTACCGCGTGCGGAACTGAGAGTTTTTCTCTTAATTCCTGCTATACAGTATTATTAAGCTAAATATTGCTCCAGTATGATAATAAAAGGCATATATTGTCAGATAAGCGTCTCATTTTGATACAATTATGGAAATTTCAAAGTAATGTAGTGCCGTTTTGGGGCGTTTTGTTTAAATTTTACATTGTTGTAACATCCAAACGGGTGAAAATTTTACAACAATACTTGGTACTTTTCTTAACCTATATGATGACTACTTTCCTACAAAATTTTACCAAAATCTGAGATGGTGATGTAAAAACTCCTTTATATTTGTCTTGATTTGACGTGGAATGGCCCTTTGATGAGGTAACGATGAACTTTGTCGTGAGGGTTTAAGAGCTCTTTAAGCTTAGCAACCCTTTCAGATTTTTAGGAATTAAAATAACAACGGAATCTTGGGAGAACACATATTTTAAAAGGACTGGTAAGTGACCGGATCTTCTAGATGTAATCCAGACTTCGAGAAAGCTGTCGGGAAATCAGTGCAAAATACCCTCATTACGGAATTATACTGCTTGCAAAATCTTCCTTTCTAGATATACATGATTTCAACGTGTTTCGAGGAAAATGAAGTAATTACATTTTCCTGTATATATATTTTTGTCACTTGGTAGAATTGTCAGTGAATTACTATGATTTGAATGCTAAAAGTGGTATAAATAAAAACCATTTTCGATTACAAGACAATTTTTGAAATTTCACCCTATTTACATGAAGTATAAATTCCGAAAATTCTAAACTTTCGAAATCTGAAAGGATAATCTATATTAGTGTCAACATGTCATTCAGTTCACTGAAAAACCATAAAAACAAAATTGCCTAGCGCACAATTTTTTTTTGTTCATCACATGTTTGTTGTTGTTGTTTTTTTTTTGGGGGGGGGGGGCTTTAGGGCTCGTCAACATCGAAGGTCATTAGAGCCCATATCACATCTACGGAAGCATCGTCTCAATGAGCATAGTTTCTTAATGAACATACACAATACAAAAGCAAGTTAATTAGCAAATGAGTCAGTCAGTCACTCAGAACAAAACCACTTGTAATTAGATGCTACAATACCACCTCCACTATAAGATTGGACCACCTGGAAATGTAAAAATTATACACTGATAAAATTTTTGAAGTAGATACAGATTTGTAAATGCATATTTCAGTCGAGACAGTATTATAAAATATGACTATTATAAAATAAGCGTGTTTGCTCATGAACTGCATATCAACTGTGGTGTGTTTTTTGCAATCAAATATTTACGCGTGTCATAAATGAGAGACGAGTTTGAAGTTCATTCATTATAATGCGTGATCAAATTTAGAAATGAATAGTTTATTGTCAGGTTTTCTGGGGATAAATCAGGAAATATTTGATAAATCAGTTGGAGTGACATCACAGTATATTGTACCGTTTGATATGATAAATAAACGATAATGTAGTATTAAATCATAAAATAAAGAATTAGTCTCGGTATTTGAGTTACAAAAAGAAATAATGAAGTGTATTAAATTCAAAAAGCATTTAAAAAGTTACATAAGTATAAACGGTCTGTATTACTGATTGTAGTAACATGATTACACAAGCAACTAAAGAACATCAATTCAAGGGAAAAGAAGGAAGTTCTTTTTCTTCCTGAAGACAGGGTAATGGTACATTAAATCTAAATATATGATTGGACTACGCGAGATTTTGTTTATTCAGATAAAATTATTAATACTGAAGAATCTGATAAAATCTAACTTTATCACGATTTGGAAATCTCTTCTCTGAATAGCGATGTACAATAAATGACGTGCTAGTGTCACAGCTCATGTCACGGACAGAAAGGTAAAGGAAAATACGAACTCCTTTATTTCAACATTATGAACACCCAGAGTTGTGACCTTATAGTCGGAAATGGAAGAGGTAGATTTTTTATCGAGTTGTTATTTCATAAAATTCCCACGTAATCAGATACATGTGTTGGTAAACTCTAAACAACCTTTTGTTTGTGCATTATTGGTCTAACTTAATGTTTTCTTTTCAATCTAGTACGTTTATTATCGATGTACATATAACAAAGAATTAGAAGAATGAAAAATCCCAAGGGATAACTCATAAGAGAGAATAACGTGCATCCATAATAAAGTCGTTTATCAGAAATATATGGGAGATGGCGCTACCGACAAGACGATGGTGTGCCACGTCTATTACCAGTGACGCATTTGGCATTCCGCGCAGCGATCACATCATTCGTCACAGAGCTTCTACTCACGACGAACTTTCATGTAAGACAAATGTCGTGGCGGTGTCTCAGGAAAGTGCCGCCGTCAGGCAAATTCTCCGACGACTCAGAGGAAACTTACATATGACGGAAATAAAGTAAACCTTTCTTTGTAAAGCGAAATAGGGATATGTGGTTCGGAAATTATTAAGTTACCGCTGTGCCGCGTTAATTACGTAAGTTGTATTTCAAAATATCCGTCCATATCATTATTATTTAGAGATTACTTGATTATTAGACGCACCTCATAGTTACATTCAATATGACGTGTATATCACGAATATTTTTACTAATTCGAAGTATATAGAAAGTTTTGTACTCGTGAAAAAATTTGAAAGCGAAATTTCGACACAAATATCCGTTTTGGCCCATACTTGATTCTGAAAAAATGGTTTGTGGAAAAAGTGGTCCGTCCGTCTGTCGGTCAGTGAGCAGCGATTCTGAGTAAATGGAAGAATATTTTAAACTCGTATTTCATATTTACGGTAGAATTTTCTGGTTTGTCGATGCACGTGTTATAACTTCTTTTTTTGCTTTAAAACAAAGGGTAGTTCACATGAAGGTCAAATTTGAATGTTTCTCAAAAACGGCTTCAACAATTTTGCTCAAATATACTGTACGTAAAATACAATTAGTATGCATTACATCCCCATTAGCGATATTTCGCAGAATACACTTATCGTAAATTGAAATGAAAGAGATGATAATGATAAAATACCTAGGAGGACAGCAGACTCACTGCAGATACGAAAAAACATCAATTTCTATCTACAACGAAATTACGTTTACATAACACGATATTTATAAGACTGCTATGTCGCTTTGTGTATTGAAACAATATTCTTAGAATTTATTTTACATTCAAATTTCGAATAAAATACAGTAAATAAATAACAAATTTTAAAGTTCATCTTGCGACGTGAATAGAGCACTGGAAGACGACCAAAGTATAGAGGATCACTCCATAAATGACCCTTTCACTATATATTTTTTTCTCATTCTATGCTGCAGGTGGAGAAACGTACATGATAAGGTATGTGCAATGGTTTTGCACCATTAGTTTGTCCTTATAATGAAATTTTTGTTAGCCTTGTATAATTAATTCTACTCGTTTATATAATATTATATTTTACGTTCTTCGTTTTTTTTAATGTTTTCTGTGTAGTCACAGAGTTTCAAGCTATTTGTAACAATAAAATTCAGTTGGAATGGTTTTTAAATTGAATTAACAAACGTATGGGGAAAGAGGTTACTCAAATTCAACTAAGTCTCTTGTTTGAAACTTTTGCGATTTATTTTATGCAACTAAGCAAAAGAAATACTGAAATTAATAATTCAGGAGGAGTCATTTTTTAAATGTTCTGTGGCATATTTCACGTATCGAAAAATCGCTAGTTACGCACTCAATAAGTCATAACGATATGGTAAACACACAGATATACATAATAGTGTAGTTCGATGGGCACATATAAATAATAAAATAATAAATAAAAAAACTTTCTAAAAGCAAGTTTTTATTTCAGCAATGTACTAAAACGAATAAGACAAGTTAAGGTTTTCATTAAAGTAATTCAATGTCAAATGCTAATTCCTCCGTACATATTTCACATTAATGGATCCTAATAAAAATAAACATCCTTGCTATGTTTATCGCTGAAAATGATTTAATATTTTCCGTTGAATTATTTGTTTTCAAGAAGCTCGTCGCGTGAAAGTGACAAGTTGGACAATGACATTGACTAGTTAGTAAGTAAGTACTTGCCGAAGTATGTACTTATCTATGATTCTCGCAACAAGCTTTTTGAAAACAAACAATTCAACATAAAATATTAAATCATTTTTTCAGCGATAAAAATAGTAGGTTTATTTTTATTAGGAATACTAATCTGAAATATATTAATCGCTTAAGTAAAAAATTGTTTTTTAATAATTATTATTTATTATTTTATTTATTTTAAACTTTTAGTATTAGCATTTGTTTATTTGTAATAGTCAAAATACTTTCTTTTTTTCTTGAGGTTTTAGGGCTCGCAAACGAAAATACCTTTTAAACACAAACTTGTGTTAATATAAATAAATAGCATAAACGAAATAGACATCATAATATTGCATTGTCAGAGGGTTTGCATATGTGTGCCAAATTTCTGTTCAATCGGTTGAGGGGAACTGATTTAAAATTCAGTAGTAAGATTTGGCCCAACAAACAAACAAACTAACAAGTTAAATAAAAACTCTTAAAGAAGCATTCTTCTTAAATTATTTTTATGAAATATAAAAGGAACCGAGATGGTTCGAAAAGAAGAATCAAATTTGTTAGTGTCGGGAAGATAATAAAATAAATTTCTCTGTTGGGAATTCTCATTGAACCACTTCAGAAGTCTATGCTCTTAGAAACGAATATGAATGCATTATATTATGCCTTTGTGCCCACAATAATTAAATTACCATAAATTTAATATTCTTATATTTACCTTAACGTATAATACAATGTGATTTAAAGTTATTGAAATATGTATTCAATTACTTTCCCGTGTTCAACCACAATCATGTCTTAATGTAATTTACTTGTGTCATTGTTAAAACAATAATGCAGTTGAGAAACATTAAAAATATTTTGTACCACGTATGCTAAATAGCATAATAACCAAGTAACCAGTAGGCTCAGTGTATTCTTGAGATTTAATAAGGAAACATACATGATAACAAAACGAAAATTTTTGTCACATATAATCCAATTCGTTGAGAGGTTGAATACCGCTAAAGCATTTAAACTTTGGGCTAAAACACAGTCTTTAGTTCAACGATGAGACGCAAAAGTGATCTCAAATTAATAACTCACTCACAGTAGAAAGTCCCGAGGAATTCGCTCAATTTAGTTTCCGCAGTCTCCGAGTCAGATGTTTTCGTAAACAGAGGTATTTGTCAGAAGATATGAAATGACGCACATAAAGATATTATGACTTCACGAAATGCGGAAACATCTTCAATCCAGCTAATTTAGAGATCGTAACTGAGATAATGGGATGAATGTCTTAAGCCGTTTAAACTCTACAGTAATGCTGCATAATGGAAAACTGGGAACATTTTACTGATTCAAGATTACAATTTCTTGCAGTACTGAAAATTTCACAAGACGATCGTTTTAAATGTCTGTTAATTAAAAATCATTCCTATATTTTATGTAATCACACAAGATCTTAATTCAAATAAAAAAACCACCAAATTTTTGATTACTCTAATTTTAAAAAATGAGACGATATTTTTCTCCAACAGGCAGTGTATAGCACATGAACCTTTTATGCAAAAAGATTTTACAGCAAAGTGCACTTAATCAATATAAGGTTCGCATGTACTTAACGATTTTGTGTAATGAATAAAGATGATATCGTTAATGATCTATTTAAAGAACTTAATAAAACGCAGGTATAAAGTGGTCATGATTCTTTTATACTGAAACATATGGACTAATAGTACGTCATGACATAACACGATGGCACACTGGAAGGCATTGAGAAAAAATTGAGAAGTTTACCAATTTTGGGCATCTACTTTCCGTTCACACATTGGACAATCGTGAGGAAAGTCAACCCTTTCCACTACAGACGAAACTCTTACCGTAGTAAAAGGTCACCGATTGCTGCCATAAGTTTCGCATTGCCCATAAAAAAATACGAATATCCATCGCTGTATAATTAAGAACTTTCACACATTTGTGAGACCTTAATTATAAACTTTTATTTTTTGGCATTAAAAAATCAAAATAAATTTTGATTTTATTATATTATTTAAAGTATCAGGGGAATTTTACTTCAGTGCAAAAAAGAGTGGATAGGAAAAACTAAATACATTTTGTTAATAGCTCCTTATAAACACGCATAAAATTATTGAAAGAAACAGGTGATTTTTTACAGGTATTAGTAATGTATTTCTCTTATGTATGCCAAAACCAAAAAAGTTAAAATGAATAGTTTTATACACTGTAATTTTCTCCTACACGTTACTTATATTGTGATCATTTTTGTAATGTAAAGGGTGTCACTGACAATATTAAAATAAATAATACATAATGTTGTAGATTAACATTTTAGTTGAATTTCTCTACGAAGAGAGAGAATAGAAACTTGAACATGAATAACGTTAGATAACCTTTCTTTTACAATTTGACTTCACTAGATCAGTTCTTCCTTTTCTCGAATTATTTTTCGCGCATTTGCATTTCTTCCTCGAATGGTGAAGACGCCTAAAAGTCAAACGAATCAAAGCTTTGTCGTATGATTCGGCTGTCGCTGCTGGAAAGCAGGCAAGTTGAGAGTTGTACAATATCCAAGAGGATGGCTCTTCGCAGTTCAAAAAAAAAAACAGGATTTGTTTTTCAATACCTTCCAGTGAGCCATCGTCGCTAACATTTGTACATGACATACTAAAAGTCCATGTTTCAGTATAAAAGAATCAACACCACGTTCGACCAGCGCTTGTTCTAAGTTCCCTTGTAAGTTGTAATACCTTTCACTTATCCTAGTAACATAAATTACCATACTTTATTTTTATGACATGTATTTTTCTTAAAAATTATCTTGACAATATTTTTATTATATCATATTTATTGTCATTTCACAAAAATGATCACAATATAAGTTCAAGAGACAAAATAAAACTGAGTAACTTTGAACAAATTTAGATACTTAAATTGCTAACTAGTTGCTACTTTTTATACAGCTCTATTTCCTGTGTTTACTTTTAATTAATGGTTTCAAGAAATAAGTTCATTTCTAGAAAATGTTATTCACATAGAAAAAAAAATAATAGAATTTTATGAAAAATGAAGATAAGGATTAATAATAATAATAATTATACAGAAAATTCTTACTATTTAATCGTTTGTGATAGTTTTCTAAATACATCCACCAAAATTGCATTTCTTTAAGGTAATTAATGTTTTAGACTCTAACTCGTATAATAAACTACTTTAGATTCTTAAATCTACGTTAGGTTATTTTAAAGCTTTTAATATTGAAGTACTATCTTACTTGCATGATCAATTGTAATGAAATGGAGTTTGTAATGAATGGAGTATCATTAAAAATAATGATAAAAAATTATACCTTATACGCCATAAAATACGAGATTTACACATTCTGGCTGCTCTTTATACCTTACACGTTATAAAAACGAGATCCAATCAATTATAGTTGCTCCACATTATTTGAAATCCAGATGAACGATGAACTAACGTACCTGACTATTGCACTATCGAAACATGTAGTTGACGACTTTGTAACTTTCAATATGGAATATATTTTTAAAGACGATGACAATGAATCTTCTGTGATCGAAAGGTGACAAGAGAAATGGTAAAAGCGTAAGACGTGAAAAAGAACGTTGCGGAAAACAAAGAAGTGTCAGGATGAATGATCGATGAAGACAATGGAGAAAGGTATTACTAAATCTCTTGGAAATATTAACTAAACGAGAGCAAACACCATTCGGAGTCTGTCCACAAAATAAGCCATACATTTTCTATATTGGATAGACGCATTATAAACGATAAAGTTATCTTATATATTTACGATATTACTTCAGTGAAGTTATTACTGGTCTTTGGTATGGTACATCCTCTCAAAACTTACACTTTGTTACTCCGACACTTCTCTGCATATGTCCAGCGTTATATATATTGCTGAGGGATGAAAAGGCATCTGTACACGAGTGCAAAAGTAAATAATCCACTTCCTCTGTTAGTTTTTGTTAAACTTATATGTATCTCCGTCAGAATTATAACTTAAGCGTTATGGTTGATAGCATTTTTCCGAACTAATTTATTTCCTTGTCTTTAAGGTAAACGTTTTCGTATATCCTTTGTCTTATTTTTTTATTTTTAATGCTACGAGTCAATAATATATTTCATATGCTTCACGAATGGCAGAGGACGTGATGTATTCTTAATTTCATTTTTACTCAACTTAGTATTACGACACGTTATTTGGATGTATACTAATAATTTTTTCTTTANATATATATATATATATATATATATATATATATATATATATATATATATATATATATATATATATATATATATATATATTCAGAAGACACTATTAAAATACTCATATCCAAGTAAGAAAATAAATATCACTTCGATTCAACTCCATTGATCTGATTTATTAAATTAAAAGCCAAATGCAAATTGGGTTTGGCCACTATCCGAAAGCACCACTAAAACGAAATCCAATAATATCGAAATAGTGTGTGTGAACCATTCAGTAAAGGAGTGCTTTTTATTTCTTGGTCCGTAAGCAACAGAACAAAAACGATGAAGGGCACCATTTGGTGAGCTGAAGAGCAGTGCGCGACACCTCTCTCATTTTTCTCCTTCTTTCTTTCATTCTCGAAGTTCTTGCTCTCATTTCTAGCTTCTAGTACGATATATACTAGATATTAACGATGAACGATTTTGTCAAAATTGAAAGTACTCAAACAAAATGACTTACGTCTATTGACGACATGTTAGTTTGGCAAAATAATAATAAAGATGATAATAATAATAATAATATTAAAACAAAAATAATCACAAACTTTTTACATATGTGATAGCCAACAGATTATACAAGCATTGTGAAAATAATAAAATTCTGGTAATGGAACAAAAAGGATGTATAAAACAATCAAGAGGGAGTGAAAAACAGTTGATTGTTGACATGGTAGTAACAGACCAGGAAATAAAACAGAAAAGGAATCTGTATACATCGGATATTGACAGAAAGCATATGATTCAGTACCGCATAGCTGGCTGCCAGAGACCCTAGAGATATACAAAGTCCATTCAACATTAAGAGACTTTCTGAGGACTACAATGGCCAAATGGAAAACAAAAATCGTACCATGCGGTGATGAAAGAAAATTTGAAACCAAGTACATCCAAATGAACAGAGGCATATTCCAGGGAGACTCATTGAGTCCTTTGTGGTTCTGCATGGCCCTAAACCCGCTCTCCAAAATTCTAAGAACCACAGACACAGGCATACAAATTAGGCACGGGGAAAAAAAATTCACACTATCTACTCTATATGGATGTATGCAACCTCAGAAAATCAACTGAAACGTTTGATTGAACTAACAAGTAATTTCTCTAATGACAAAAAAAAGAAATTTGGCATAGACAAATGTATAACACAAACAATAAAAAGGGGGAACAAATTGTAGCTAGAATTGAAGAAGAACAACTGCCTGAAATGAACCAATGTGTGAAGAGGAAACATGTAAATATCTAGATTTACATAAAAAGAAGAACACGGAACATAAAGAGCCGAAAGAAAAAATTAAGCAGAAAAATTAAAAGAATTGACATGGTTCTCAAATCTAAATTAAATGCCAAAAATTTATTCAAATTCATTAACATTTAAGTCGTCCCACTGTTAACATACACATTCGGTGTCCTGACATGGACACACATAGAAATGAAGATATACAAACAAAAACCTATGTATCCATGACAAGACACAGAATTCATCACCCGAAAGCAGCTGTAGAAAGAACTACACTGTAAAGAAAAGATGGAGGACGGGGACTAATAGATACACTTAAACTACATAACAAAATTGTTCACAATCTAAGAACGTATATCTTCTAATAACAAGAATCACAGTACTACAAGGCCTCAAAGCAGGTAAATACACTCCCCTAACATTAAGTGATGAACATGAGACCCTTGACATAGAAGAAGAAGTAACCAAGCTTACTCGTTGGAAGGAAAAGGCCCTGCATGGAAGGTTTGTAAATGAAGTAAGCATTGCAAATAACTGGGTCTCAAGCTACAAAACTATCAACTCATGCAAACATCAGTTATTCTAAACACATCCCTCATTGTTCGGCGATTCTTTTACATGTGATGTTTGATGTTTCTCTCCAAAACAAAATTATCATAAATGCGGGGTTAAGACGAGTGTCTGACTTCGTCAACCACAGGAAACCGACAGAAAGTAGTGAACAAGATGGAAACAACAACAACAACAACAATAATAATAATAATAATAATAATAATAATAATAATAATAATAATAATAATGACTGTAATGACCTAGACGTTGGCGAGTCCTAAAGCCACAATTAAAAAAAAATACAATAATAATAATAATAATACCGCCAGCAGCACTTGAAGATCAGAAGCACGTCCTCTATTGAGATAGACCAGAGCTTTCAGACAAAACAGTGGATTATAATCACCAGATACCCTTCACGTTGAGAAGGAAAATAAAACAGCCACCATAACAGATATTGCTGTTCCGCTAACTCACAACACTAATTCAACTGAGTCAGAAATGTAATGAAATACGAGAACCTATCAATTGAGATTAAAAATATTTGGAAGCTAGGAAAGATTGAAATTATCCCCTTAGTGATATCAGTCGAAGGTATTTTATTATAATAAACTTTTATAATAAATATATTGTAAAAAAACAGTACAGACTGCGTATGACCACGTGGAGGACATTAAACTAATTTACTCTCCGGAAGCAAGCAAGGGACCATCCCATCAATTCCGATCAAGGGTCCTAAGGCAGAGGCGGATTCAAAAAAATTCAGCAAAAGTTCCTAGATAAGATAAAAAGTTAGCTGCGAGTTATAATACAAATATAATGTCAATATGTTTGTAATTTAACGCAAATATGTTTGTAAATTTACATGTACAAGTTATTATCGAACTATAGATTATTCTGAGTATAGTGTTTAAAAATCATGAGAGTTGAAAAAACACTAATTCAAGGATTTATTGTTACAATAAACACGCCCCTAGACAAAACCTGGAGAACCTGTATAAGAAATCCGCCTCTACCCGAAGGAAAAACGGAGAAAAACCCGGGCCAGGATGAGGCTAAAGAATTAATGTACACAACCGTGCCAAAGTTGAGTACACATAAAACTAAATTAATATGAGCCATACGGCAACACAACCATGCAAGAAAATAGTTTTTGAAATTGTTATATAAGTTATTTAAAAAGTATCACAGCAACGGCGTGATAAAGTACAAGACGAATTTAACTTTTATTAAAATCAATAAATTCTTTTACAGTGTAGANGATATTCAATTTCATAATATCTTTTATATTCTTGGGCAGGGAATTATATAGAACGATTCCCGAATGATGCGGTCCTTTTTGGCAAAGAGTGGTTGACACTCTAGGGCGATGAATATTATTACTATTGCGTGTATAGTGTTCGTGAACGAGAATGTTTCGTCTAAAGGAAGGGTGGTGCTTCAGTAATTCGGTCTTAACAAACAAGACCGTTTCATAAATATAAATGCAGGGAAGTGTTAAGATATTTAATTCCTTGAATAAAGGTTTACAAGAGTTTCGGGGGTGAGATTTACAAATTATCCGAACTATCTTCTTCTGAATTCTGAAAGTTTGAATACTCTGACCGGAATAACCCCAGAAGGTAATGCCGTAACGTAAATGGTAGTACACGTTTGCAAAATAAACGCAACGGGAAATACGTGGACTAACTGCGTTAACTAAGTTTCGGAATGCGTAACACAATTTGCTAAACTGGGAATTAAGATTGTCAACGTGACAATTCCATTTGAGGTTGTCTTGAATATGGAGACCTAAGAATTTTGTATTCGTAACAGTTTTTAATTGTGTTCCGTTTAAAGAAAGAGAAACCTGGGGTAAAGATTTTGTATTACTATTGTGAAATGACATAGACACCGTTCTGTCAGTGTTTACAATGAGACGATTTGCATGGAACCAAGTCGAAAGGTTAGACAAAACTTTTTGAGCATTAGCATGTTTACGTAGTAAATTAGTATCATCAGCAAAAAGAACAATTTTGCAATCTGATGTGGAAGATGACATGTTCCCATACAATAAAAAGAGTATAGGGCCGAGAATTGATCCTTGGGGTACTCCGCAAGTATGGGCTTTGTTTCTGAAAGACAACGCTGAAGTATTTTATTTTTAGTATAGGATATTTCGACCTGTTGATATCTATATTATAATAAAAAGTTAACCGTTGATGTGGAAGTCCACGAATGCCTAAAGAATGCCTAGAGAATTCCGTGATCGATGTCATCGAATGCTTTGGATAAGTCAAGAAAAACACCCTGAGGATTTTCTCCACTGTCTAGAGATGTGGTAACATCGTTTAAGAAGGAAAATATGGTGCTTGTAGTGGAAAAGGAATTTCCTAAAACCGTGTTGATCGTCAGAGAGAATGTTATTTGTTGATAAAAAATCTAGAAGAAGCTTATAGAACAATTTTTCAAGGATTTTTGAGAAAGTGGGTAGTAGAGAAATTGGTCGGTAATTTCCAATATTAAGTTTGTTTCCTTTCTTGTGTAAAGGTTTCACTTACTTTAGCTCTCTTAAATATTTTAGGAAACACCCCTTCCGATAAATAACTATTAAAAATAATTATGAGTGGATTTAATATAGCATGGGACGAAAATTTAACAATAAACTCAGGTATATCATTTACGCCTGATTAAAATTTGTTTTTTAATGAGCTGATGATTCCCATGATTTCACTGGCGTTAGTTTCGGAAGTGAACATAGAATTGGGAGGTTTATCGAGGTTTAAGAAAAATTTGGAAGACTTAGGAATAAAAAAGAATATCATGAAGGGGAGACACAAAAAGCTGTCCTCTTGCAGACTTGTCACATTGTCCCAGAATTTTTAAATTGATTAATAACTTATCATAAGGCCAGGATGAAATTCCTTTCTGTATCGATAAAGCACAATCGCAATACCATCTATGGAGTGTGTTTTTCCAGTTTCTAATGAGGAAGAATCAATAGTAATAATAATAAATTTATAAAGTGAGAAAATGATGCTGCAAACGCCCATAGTG
The DNA here is from genome assembly GCA_002313205.1 of Laupala kohalensis. Taxonomy (NCBI): domain Eukaryota; kingdom Metazoa; phylum Arthropoda; class Insecta; order Orthoptera; family Trigonidiidae; genus Laupala; species Laupala kohalensis. The sequence goes on along the minus strand of NNCF01131014.1, from coordinate 452,399 downwards.
ATATGTCCAGAAAGTCCAAAGGAGTAGTTCCCACTATGATGCAGTACCGGTTGTTGGTAATTGAAAATAAATTTAAATAATTTTTATACTCGTTTAGTCAAAAAGCAGTTATAAATGCACTTGACCGTGTGGATTACAATAAACTAATTTACTCTCTAGAAACCAGCAAGCGTTCATCCCATCAATTCTGATCAAGGACCCTCAGGCAGTGGTGGATTGAAAATTTCAGAACACTCCTAAGATAAGAACAAAAATAATTAGTAATGTGTTATATTATCTACAGAATACTAACGAATTTGTATTTAATAAAACAAAAAAAATTTAGTAGGCAAGTACGTTCAAAATATTCATTATTTGAAACATATTCCTTATAAATCGTCACTATTAAAATTAATCTAAATTCAAGATTAAATTTTACATTATAACGCCGCACCTAAGCAAAATCCTAGAGAGCCTGTATATCAATTGTAGTATTTGTAAATGGGAAATGTAGCGTATTTTTGAAGCTTATCTACATGGCGGTAGGAGATAGGAGTCAGGTGGTAGGTCATTGTTAGTACGCTAGCCTCTTAGCTGGCCCATGTGGAGGGGTTAGTAGAAGTGGTTAGTAGTTAGTTATTGATTCTAGGAGGAGCTGGATAGAGGAAAGAAGATTGGCTTTTCAGCTATATGAACTGGGACATTAATGTGAAAAGCTACAAATTTTCTGGTCCCATCGGGAATCGAACCTGGGAAGACTTGGTGAAAAGCGACACCACTACCACCTCCGCCACCGGTGGGGCGTGCCTGTAAATAAAAAACCGTCTCTAACCGAAGGATAAGAGGAAAAAATCCCGGGAAAGGATGTGTAGAAAAACCCGGGCCAGGTAGGAGGGAAATGAGCAGGATTTAAGATGAAGAATAAATTCAGCGATTAATAATTAATTTTATTAGACATCAAATACCCTGAGGAAGAATGATATTCGAGACCAGAGTAGCAGGAATCCATGTAAATGACCATGCTGTGAGGTTTCTGTACAGGTTTTGCAATCGGAGATGATGTACATAGTGAAGTGATGAGATGAAAAAATGTATTCGTGCTCCGCAACGAGTATTGAGCGCGTGTAGACAAGTCTTACGCAGAAAGTTTAATTGGAAATCATTAGCGAAGACCATGAAATTAAAATTTTAATAAACCAGTGCTATGCCTGCGTCCGAAAACAAACCCGTGCGTTTTCTTAATGTGATTATATCGTATAGAATATACGTAATTTTATAAATTTATCGTCAAAAAGTAGTTACAAACTGCGTATGACCACGTGGAGGACAATAAACTAATTTACTCTCCGGAAGCAGGCAAGGGACCGTCCCATCAATTACAATCAAGGGCCCTGAGGCAGAGGCGGATTTAACGTTTCAACACCTTCTAACAATAAAAATAGTTCGATACGTGTAACAAAATTAACATAATACAAAAAATTATTATTTAATAAGACAAAAAATTCTTTCAAAATCACGTATTATTATCCAACTCTAGATTATTCGGAAAATATTATTGTTTATAAATCACATGTATTCAACAGTACTGACTTCGAGATTTATTATTTCATTAGATGCCGCCCCTAGACTAGAGACTAGCGAGTCTGTATAAAATGTCAGTCTCTACCCGAAGGAAAATCGGAGCAAAACCCGGACCAGAAATGGGATACATCAGGAAACCAATGTTCTTCATGTGTAAAACGATTGATCAAAAGTGTAGTTAGTTATACGAAATATTAGGTATTAATTTAATCAAACAAATAAGTTATTATCAAAAGGCCTCGGTATCTCCTGTAGCAACGTGGAACAAAACCATTAATATTCTATCAATGGAATTAGGTAATATTAAAAGTACGTTTTTATCATCAAAAATATTAATAGGATGAGCTATAATTCTAAATATTTTAGTATCCATTTTAACATTTTAAATTATACGTTCACAGATTCAATAATTTATTTAGCACGTGCTTACGCTGTGTTCTGTTCAAAAAAGCGTTTTTCCTACTGAATGAAATGATGTGAAATATCGTTTAAGTTTCCAAACTCTACCCTACTAAACTAATGTGACTATTTTTGTGATGAAGTTATTTTGCCTTCATTTCATATATTTTACATTACCTAAATAATGCTGTTACATTTTCACCGGAAAACGTCTTTGTAATTTATTCCTTTAAAATTTTGATGAGCGGTAAATACAAAATTTTAATGGCAAAAAATGCAGCATGTTTTTTATTACTATATATTTTCTAAATTAAGTGGCAATTATGTATAAACATAAAATAGTCATGCAATGGAGAAGTTCATTATTTCGCCTACATTTAAAAATTACATAAAAATTAAAAATACCTTTAGTTTTTCTCTAAATTTCTCATACTCTTAAGTACATTATCTTAACAATTAAGTAAACGTAATTCGTAATTCGATTCAATACGAAACTCAGACATACTTTTTCTTCTAAAAAATTCGTTAATGTTTATAATGTTTTGCATTCCAACACTTCTTATGATTACACTAAATACTCATTATGACAATCATTATTGGAGTATTCTTAAGTCGAATTTTCTGGTACGGTTATGTTTTCGCAGCAATGTTCGACACGAAAAGAAAAAGCTCCAGTTGCGTAGCTGCGCTACGGAAGCTGCCTACAATAATGTCTCTGTTGGAAGCTGCCATCCTTTGCTAGAAGCCGCCTGAAAGGGATGCCCCTCAAGATCAAGGCGCTCTCGCGTCTTCCTTTTCCACTCCAGGCTGCGTAGTTGGAGAAAAGGCTGTACTAAGGCACGTATTCGAATGCTTTGAATCACGACAAATAAACCTAACTCCCGCTATTCTATCATAACTACGACTTCTACGGTTAGTACATTAATTATAAATCATTCTTTTGAAATGTAATCTCTAAGTTTAAAAAAAATCTAACTGAATATCGAAAGGATAAGTAGAAAATGACAATGTAATATAATCTTACATTTTAAAAACATTCATATTCATATTAATTTTATTTTTTTTATTGTACGTGTAATATGTATAGGAAAATTCTTATAATAAAAATTCATAATAATCAATAACTTGTTCCTTTAGAATCACGGAAATGTACTTTGGAAATGGTCATTGATATATTTCTTTGCCGAATTAAAAGAAGAAATTTAAAGAATCATCCGTGGGGTATCATTTTCCTACTTTCTCTTCAAAGAATGTGTCTTTCAAGAGTTGCTTCAAGACACGTTAAAAATGGTGGAATATAATATGAACATTTATTTTGTTTTCTTTTTTTCCTGTTTTCTTGTTCTGGTAATAATTTCGATCTAAATTCAAAATATTTTTTAAAAAATAACAAAACCTGAAAATATTTCACTCAGTATAGGAGACATGGACAGAAGCGAATTGCTTCTGTGCATCTACATTCTCACTTCACAATTCACTGTGCTAAGTAGAGTAAGAATGCCAAACGTTTGGCAAGCACATAACTTAATTTATGACACTTTCCAAAATATTAGCTATTCTGCTTATTTCTAAATTAGTCATTTTAACAGTAATTCATGAATTATGGTATATTAACAAACTGCGAATCATTTATTATACAGAGTAAATTGAAACACGGTATTATCCATGTTTAATCCTCTTGTTTTCCGACTGTTGAATATCTTTCTTAATTGTTAGGAAAGGCAATGCAAATTTCCGTACCGTTCTTTTCTGTAATAAATTTGTGACATGTATGATAGTTGTTGTATATCAACTCTTTTAAAATTTATATTACAGTCTTGATCCATAAGAGCCTGTACAACTTAAAGATGATTTTAAGAAAATATTAACCCCCACCCCCGGAAGGTCTGAATTTTATGATACATAATAGTTTGCCCTCTCATGAAAGTCGCCAAATCAATGATACTTCCTTAATAGTTACTAAAAGAATCTTTAACTCTCCAGGGATGTAATAGAAAAGAATTTTTCTTTCCAGCTTTAACGCACAGCGAATGATTCCAATCCGCTGCATTATGATTGTTCAATTATTCTCTCTTGTATCAACAAAATTCAACTCACGGTCATAGAGTTGTATCAAAACAACATCCATGAACAATATTTCAGCTAAATAGCAATGGAGGTTATTGTGCAAAAAATTATTTCTGTAATCACAAAACTCACCCCAGTAAAGATACTGACTTTAAGCTCATAACGTTATAATTTTTTGAGTTAATATTATGTTGTCTGATAACGGCAAAGCATTTAGGTATCACGGTAAAGTCTAGTTCTATTCCTTTTCTGAACTTTGCATATTTGAACCAAAACTATACAAATAACGTACAGAGCATCATTCTAACATTTAATAAAAATTCTGAATTCTTGCAAATGTATTGAAGAAAACCACAATTTTGAAACGACCACAGAATAGTGTGACTGCGAGTTGAATGGATATGACGGTTATAAAATATACATCCCCGTAATCAAATTCCCAATGAGCCATTTTGGTTCCATTATATGGAGTATCTAATACAAGCATTCCATTCCGATCGTGTAGGATGTTAATATTTCTTTTCTATAGCGCGGAGTTCAAGTATAAGTGGTTAAACGATGTAATTAGATTTGTTTTCATCCAAGTATTTGTTCAAATATGGAGGGAAACATCGACGCGTTGCTAGTGCGTATCCTGCTCCACCGTTTTCCACTCCTTTTCATTCGCTGTTGGTTTTCGTTCTACTCTCCCCTTCGCTTTTAGTAACTGCATACGCAAAGCGTTCGTCTCATAATTGATGGTGACAATCCGGGATGTATGTCAACAAAACTGGATATCCGTTTGTTATCTCTCGACTCCATTTTGTATGATCTTTCTGGATATCATCTCACTAAAAGATAAAATTAATTTTTTGTAATATTTTGGTATCTTTTATTCAAACTTGGCTCATGTGTTTCGTGCATATGGATTCTTGAATATATTTTAATGAAAGAGGAATATCAAGTGTCCTGTACTGAAGTAATAATAAATGTTTATTAGTGTCCGATATGACTTGTCATTTTTATTGTCATTAAATTTGTCATTTTAATAATATTTAAATCATAAATAAATAAATAAATTTATTGTCAAAAACAGTACAAACTGCGTATGACCACGTGGAGGAAGAAAAAAACTAATTTACTCTCCGGAAGCAAGCAAGGGACCATCCCATCAATTCCGATCAAGGGCCCTAAGGCAGAGGCGGATTCAAAAATTTCAGCAAAAGTTCCTAGATAAGATAAAAAGTTAGCTGCGAGTTATAAGAATAATATCCCAAACATTTCTTCAAACAATCATCTAATGACTTTAATTGTGAATCAAATAATAAGACAATCAGAAAATTACCTCAACCATATAATTATGACTTTAGTATCTCAGTTATTACGAATAAATTATTAGTATCCTAGAGATGGGGGAACATGAATTTTTTGAGAAGTAGAATTTATTAGATCATACAAGACAGGAATAAAGAGACAACATTAATTTCAAAATAACAATTGTTATTCTATAATGGCACCGTTAGACACACTTGATTCATTGAAGCAGCCTCTCGCACACACTGGCTTTGTCTCATAAATTTTGTCTTAAAAGGGTTTCAACAGAGTCGTTCTCCCTATTCCTTCCTTGAACTTCGTCTGATGCGACGCAAGTCGTTCTCTGTTGTCTTTGCATGGAGTTTTTTTTGTCTCCCATGGAAGCGCTTGTCTCCTTTTCTCGCCTCATTTATCCGCTAGTCTCCGACGTTCTGGCTCGTCACCTCTTTCACCCCGGCAATCTCACGGACTCTAGCACACTCTGGTGCTGGAATCAATCTCCGTGACTCCGTCACTTTAGCCAATCACTTTATCTACGAACCCCATCTTTTTCCTCGGGTTAACCTTAGAGTACCCGACATTTTACCTCTCCTTGAACTTTGTGGCTTATCTTTTGACCTCGTATCTTTCACTTCGTCAATGTTCCTCGGGTATAGTGAGATTTACGAGCATATCAAAAATTACTCCTCATTTTACTTTCTATTTAATGCTAAGTTCTACACGTTAAAATATTACTGAAATAATATTTTAATGTAATAATGTTTAAAAACCATAAAAATTGTTTAAGCAACTTGTACGGAAAATTCTCTTCACCAGTTGAAGACTGGAAGTTAAGTACATTTATTTTTTGTATTAGTTTATCGAAAGTTATGTTAGTTTCATCTCATATTTATCTTCCAAAAGAACCATTGCAGTTCCGATACGAATACCATATCACAGAATTTCCACTACAATATCACCAATACTGTTTTATTATTAACCAATCAATAAAACATATGTATTTTAATATATAATGAATTTTAATTTAGTTGTCTTTATGTGAGAAGTCTCAATACCTTCCGCCAACTTTACAATAAATACTCAAAGGAAATAATGTGGCAAATTACTCTTGCGATTATAATTAAAGTTATAGAGTTACGAAATCAAAACAACATACTGTTCTTATTAATTGTAATAATTTCATGATTATTTACATACAAATCTTTAAAATAGGGGAAATGAATCCCGACTGAAAATCTTATGAAGCTTTCAAACTTTAAAGAACATCGTGTTGATTCTTTCTCCTCGTGCAGTCAGACTAACATATTTGATTAAGATAAAACCTGACTTCATGAAGTAAGAAACAGCGTTTATATTCATATTATGTTATTTCTGGTGATATTCCTTGCATTTTACATTTCAACTGAGACCACTAACTCAAAAATATTCATATATTAGTCATATTCTGCAATTTTAGTGAAATTCTAGATATTTTTCGAAAATATAGAAAAGAATGTTCATTTTGTATTTTTAAACACTTTCATAGGTTTTTTATTCTTTTCGCGAAACGATTGGGAATGCCTTCTGTCTCATTCACATTTAACAGTATCAAAGAATTCGTGTCCTGGGCATTCTTCTGTGAATCCCCGAATCTCGATAGCAGCGTGGCGTAGCGTCGACCGCAGAAAGCTCTGCGACTTTGCACTACCCCCGATGCAAATTCCAGCGTATTAGCCTTATTACCGAGGGAAAATAAACCTGCCAGAGCTTTTAGGGCGTCGGTCTCAGTGCCTGTGGTTAGTGTGGTACACCGTCTACTCAGAGCGCCAATGCATTTACGGAGACTCAAATTGACTGTTGGGGAGGAATGTTCGAAATATTTTTTTAGAAAGCATCGTGTCTTAACCAGTCTTAGCATTTACAGATTTTGCTTGAATCAAGAGCAAACCGTTCAAAGGATCAAGGCGTCCATATATTGCATATGACCAAAAGTCAAGAATTCATATCCCAGAAGACACTTACATGGCCAAATACTGAGTCAATCCAATTATGGTTTTTAACTTTTCAAATATACAAAACCCGTTTTCTAAATTTTTTATCGAATATTGTTCCATGTTATAGCTTATATATTCCTCAACAATATATTAAATATACAAGTGCACTTACGTATCCAAGAAATCACGTCTAATTTGGTAAATTAATCTGCATGAAATTTGAATGTAGGTAGTACATATTATAACCAAATTAGTTCAGTATTTTCTGTGTGTGACATTTAAATTTGGAACATACAGTTGACCATCTTTCACGTGATATCGTTTTGAAACTCTGATGATTTGTTGAAATTTAAAGTTATAGAAAAGAATAGAAAAGACTGTTTTTTTAAGAAAATTTTATAAAATACGAAGTTTTATTGTACAGAAAAATACAGCAACGTGTCAGATAGCTTCTTTGAATGACGTAATAACCCCATAAATGTAGAGGAATGTACCTCGCAAAATACTGACGTTGACGATACCTACTAGGTATCCTGCAAGGTGAATCTGCCAGGTAATTGAAAAATGGTATCACACACATAATGATTTTTTGTGGTTATTACTCGAAACAACATCCCAGCTGCCCAAATATCAATCAGTTAACTTAGTTAGGAGTTACGCCGTCGTTGATGCAACAACGCAAAAAATTCTCTCCGACTTGTTCATGTCTGACTGCTTAAGGGAGACGTTTCGCAATTGAGGTTAACATGGTTAAATTTACTGATTATAAGTGCTCACAATTTGCATCCACAACGAAGCGACATCCAGAGGAATGTCTATTTTTCGTTATCTTAGTCACATCACGCATTCAACGGTTTTGACTATATCAAATACCTACAGAATAGTTAATCATTCTTGTCCCCTATCTCGTAAATATTTAAATTTGATTACATTTCCAAACGTAAATTAACATTAATTTACTCCATTGCAGAAATTTGCAGCGTATAACTAAAGATAGTTGCCATATCATTATTTTTTTCTAATTCGATTGTGTTTTTGTGTTAATGCACCGTTTCTAGCATCAGAGATGTAATGTATATTATTTCACACACACACATATATTTCTGAATTCATACACTCATACAATAATTTTTAAAAATAAACCATCATTTGGTTTATTAGCTTAGATATTTGTGAAGTATATGATGTTCATGCGACGTGTGTATATCTGCAATGCAATTGACTTGTTGCGATAAAGCATTTAATAGAATAAATATTATGCGAGCGTTTAACAATTTTCTGAAAACTGTGGCACAATTTTTCAGTGAAATAGGTAGTTGGAAAGATTCCTGAATAAAGAAAAAAAAGGTTTGTGGGAAAAATTTTTGAGTTAATACAGCAAAGTTAAAGTATTTTGCATAGTGTTCGGCTATTCATGTTTTCATTGGTATCTATTACATTTTGTCAAGTGTGAGAGAATAGCAACGCAAATTTTCGAAACCTCGTTAAGATTTTATTGCGTACACTGCTGTGAAAATTTTATTTTGTCAACATTATTAGTCTTTTTAATATCATAAATAATTTTATGATGTACATAGTTTCCTTAAAAACACTTTTCTTTAAAATCAAGAAAATTATCGGTGTAATTTTGATCATTTTAGTTCAAAATCATTGTACCTCACCAAGAGACTTGAAAATATAATAGAAGGTTTAATACCAAATGAAAATTAAAAGATTATTTTGAACGAATCTACTCCATACTATACAGATAAAGTGAAAACCCTATGTGGGAAATAAACAAGAGCATTTCATATTTCTAAATTATTATTATGAGTGGATTAACTGACATGGACATGTTATTCAATAAAATTTATTCTGTTGAACACTCTTTCCTAAACTTTAAGACCATATAGGAATGCAATTCTGTGAATATAACTAAGAAAATGTTGTATATGAAAAAACCTCAACAATCCGTACCCCTGTTGTAACACTGGTCAATAATTTCTATTGAATAAATGTCTTTTGACACAGGAGCGCATGAACAGGGCATGAGCACCTTCGTACGCCAAATCCTTCGAAGACAAGTGGGAGCAATGGATAGGAAAGAATGGAGAATAGTAGAAGGAAGAGAGCTCAAGAATTAGGTTGAGGAAGTACCGTGGGCCAAGAAGCCATTATGCGCGCTCCAAGTGGCAGCCAGCCGTTCGCCAACCGCAGACCCCGCAGAAGCCGCAAAAGCAGTTGCTTTTGTGACGAGGTATTGAACCAAGAGCAAAGAACGAACGACAAGGGCAAAAGGAGGCTGTCAATTCATTCGGCGCTCCTTCCACCCCTTCAAGAATGAGAGATGGGGAGAACAATGCACGTCCGTGAATAGGATTTCGAAAGAATATCTAGCAGAAGAACACCCTGGGGTTTATCGATTGCGATTGGCTTGCAATACCAAACAGGTGCACCAAGCAATACACGAGCTCTTCAGTATTCTGTGGTCAGCATGTAGCGAAACATTTTTCGTTAAACAGTGGTATAACTAGCAAAATTTTACGCTATTTTTGTTTGTTTGGTATCACAAATACCTATATACATATTCGTATTATCAAGTATAATATTTTTGCTTATCTCGTGATATATTACTTCTTGAAGAGTTAAATACAAAGTTAGGAATTTTCTTCGAAATATTGCTGTATATTTTAGTAATTTTGTTTTTTATAGGATTCTCTTGTTTTTTCAAATTCAAAACAGTACCACAAACAGATTGAATGATAGATATCGATATATTAAACACGAAAGAAGAAAATGGGGTGAACCAGGGGGAGAACCAAGTTTTGCTTTGCAGGAACAGTGTTCGATAAGACAATAATGTATTAAGGGGTACGAGAATAAATATTGTGTACTTGGTTATTATTTTTTCTAAATATTTTTGGCAATTTTTGCAATTATTCTGGCAAGTTGGCAATTTTGTTCATTATTTATTGAAATATGGACCATTTAGAGAACGGACTTTTTATGCCAAAGTGTTGAAAAAAGACTCAACGGAAAGAATTCAACTTTTGTTTTGTCTCCGAACATTGTAAGCACTCAACAATGTTGTTAAACTGCAAACAATCGACAACCATGTGTTGTAGCAATATCTTCTCTTAATAGTAAAATAGTGGAATTCAAAGTAACTGAAACAAAAAAAAAAAAATTCTCGTGAATCATGAAACGCAATCACCGATTTGAGGTCTAGCATCAATTTACGATAATAAATAAATATTGGGTTGTTTACGGGATTTTGTGTTTCCGGGAACCGTGGAAGTACCGACCTCATATTCGCGCAGAATAGGTCTGACAAACCCCATTTAAAACCTCAACCTTTCCACTGAAAACAGTCTGCAGTTCAAAAGTACGTATATGCTACCACTATCACTGCCGTAAATTGCCTGGAAACATTTAATTATCAAAATATCTAGATAGAAAAAGTAATATAACTGTGTTTTTCTTTTTTAATCAGTCTCAAAAGTTTAATAAGTTTTAAATTAAACGTGATAAGAATTCCATAAATATGTAAATAAAACAAGACTACACATAGAGGGACCTAAAACCTCGAAGAGTTTATGAAATCATACATCACCCTAGCTCGGATCGATGTACACAAAAAAAAGAGGAATATATGGACAAAAAAGTTCAAAGTATATACTTAAAATACGCGCTTAAATTTAATTTACAAAATTTATACATGTATCAAAATTTTTTCAGTCACTACAATTCAGAAACGACAACAATATCTACTAAACACAAAAAATATGCAATAAGAATATTTTAATGATCATTCAAGAATTTTTCTTTCAATTTTAATTTAGTTTTTTATATTTATGTAATCAGAAAAATTACCTGCGGTTATTTTGTTATATTTACTTTATATATTCATTATTTATTATATGTACATTAACCTCATGATAACTAAAATAGAAATCAAAACGTTGTCAGTGAAAGTAAAATTTTACGTTTACTAAAACGTTGTAAATAAAATTAAAATATTACTATGATAGATATCCATAATATTTTCACCAAAATATTTTCAATTTTAAAGTTTATTTATGCATTGCATGATTGTATCTTGAAACGTATTTAAAATTAGCAAATAAATATATCTCTATGGTACAATAAATATGTTTGATATTAAGTAAGTATCAGAATTATGAAGCAGTTAACAATTTCAAACATTTCAGAGTTAACGAGTCTCGTCTTCGTGGAAGCTTTTTTTCCAATTACGTAGAAAACCACTCGTGAGAGAACATCAACCACTGGTATTTGTACATCTTCATAGTGCACAAATACCAACCGCTCTTTGCGAACAAACGCAACCTTGACGATCGCTTGTTTGTTATATTTTTAAAAAACGTCATCGCGTTCTTGTTATGCCAGAGGAAATGAGAGCAGCATTCCTCACATACAAGGGTTGTGGTTACCAAGCCAGCTACAAATAAAAGGGGCTTCTTGAAGGAAGAAGCTCGAGGTTACATCTGTACCGATAACCAGATGAATGGATTCTGTGTAGTATAATATTACTGTTCATATTTGCAGGGACCGTTTAGTGTTATTAATAATTAGATAGCAATAAATAGCTGTCAGTACATTTTGAATGTGGGTTTTCGAATACAAAAGTATATCAAAAAGTAAATACACAAAATCTATAAAGATGATTTTTTGTGTACTTGGATGTTTGCATCGTCGCCACTATGCGAATCGATACTAATGGATGTAGATTCATGAATGTTCATGGTATTGTATAAAACGGTCTAGAAGATAGTAACATAGTATATATTAATTTCTTTTTACTGTCCCTCGTGAACGAAAATTCACCCACTTTTCGTGAAAGATCTTTGTGGGTATTGTGTAGTGTTTTGTTTTCTTTTTAAAAAATGTACCAATATTTATTTTCTTCCTTAATTTTTCCCTCTAAAGTCTTGAAAGATATTTTTCTTAAAGAAACGTGACAATGAAAATTTCGAATGAAGAGGGTGGAAAAACGTAATCCCAGTTTTTGTTTTGTAAAGGAGTTTTCAGGTACTTACACTACGATCTCTCATTTCAATTTGTAAATAATGTGAGTGATCTGCCAGGACATTGTAATCCATGAGATTTCATTTTCAGATACACTACGCCTCTAAGTATTTACGAGCAACATTTTTAATGAAAGCTGTAGAGGGAGTTTTTTTTCAGGGTTCCAATCCCTCTCGGGACGCTTCCTCTCGTTTTGACCTTCGTTCGAAGAGAGATGACAATGTCTGGGTCGAAGGTATTAGCAGCGCCATTGTGGTAAAAGCGTCCTCGTCAAGAAACGGGGACAAACTACAGCAGTGAAAATGAGAAAGAGGGACAAAGAGGATGGAGAAATCGTTACAAATAATTTGATTGCTTACAAAGTTGATTAAAATGTTATATGTACAAACACTTTTGAGAGATTTGAAAGTAATTTCTCGAAATTCTCTTTTAAGTAATATATTTAAATGAATTAATATTGTGAAAAGTAATTTATATTTATATAAATTTTGTTACCAAAATTAACAAATAAAAAGAAATGACTTCCTTAAACTTTTCAGCACTCAGAAAACTTTTTAAAAATCTTAATATTTATTAGTAATCCTCATTCATTAGATGGACATAAGTATTACTCTGTACAAAAATATTGTCTTAATTTCAATTCTGTTATTTTAGCAGTATATATTTTGTAATTTCATGTATATTAACTGATGATGACGGCCAATGCGGTCGAAAACATGTTGTGAAGCAAATAAATTGGTTACCATGGGAAAACCTGGAAATTTTATTAAAAAGAAATGGAACATGAAACAAAGGATTGAGTGGAAGAAAAACATGTTATCAAAGATTATTGTCGAAGTGGCAGGGGTTATTTGAAGAAAATGTTTGCTTTCAATTAATTGTAATGTGTTCATTCCCGTGTACTTTCAGTAATTTATGTATCTTTTTGTGTGAACTAAGTAATAATGATCGGGGTTTTAATAATTGGATTTTTTCGACATACTAAGAAACTAAGAAATACGTCAACCATCTAAATTATATTGATGAAAATATTGTGGTGTACTTTAATATATGTATGGTGATATATTGTCTTGTTGGATGGACAAGTAACAAGTCAAGACAATGATCTTATAAATTCTGAATTTAAAAAATTTACATATCTACATTATTAATAAATCAATGTTTGATAATAGTATGCAACAAGTAAATCATAGTGCAAAAAAGGAGATTAAACCATACTGAACTGCAAAAGAGAATATTTGAGTGTTTGAAGCCCCATTTCTTCCATCTCGACGCTGTCGGGGCGTGACGTGAAGTAGGTCAGTGCGTCAGTTGCGCAGCTTGCCCCAACACATCACGCAGCTTCGCCTCCCCGGCGATTCTCCCCTTCTGTATTGGTGACTAGTTATAGCCCTCCTCTCTCCCATCCAGCACACACGACCAAGTGTCCCTCTGCCCTACATGCGCAACACTTATGTCCACTCGTTTCATCATTCCACATTCACTTTTGGAAACTGGGAGACGAATTCGTGAAGGTAGTAGATAAAGTCAAATAAACTGTGTTGAGGCATACTACATTATTATTATTATTATTATTATTATTATTATTATTATTATTATTATTGGGGATTGGTTCGCCAAGTCATTAGAGCCCCCACATATCTAAACATAATGATGAGAGGAAAGGACAGTCAACAATTGATTAATACATTATATTAAAAAAGTAACTAACTTCTCAGCACTTTAATTTTCTAAACAAAGGAAAGGGAAGAATGAAAGGAAAGAAGAAAAGGAAAAGGAAAAAACAATGTCAATTTAAACCCTCCTGAGCACTTGCAGGAAGAGCCCCGATCCATCCATAAATTTCCATGTTTTATTAACATGATCCGTTTCTTTTCCAAGCATGGCTGGTAAATCTGCAGAACAGAACGATATTTCTCCGTATTCTAGTGTATTTTCTGCAGTCAGTTAGTAGGTGACGTACGGTCAAAGGAGGATTACACTCGTCACATAACGGGTTAATGACTAAGTTGAAAGAGATGCCTATGAGTGAAAGGACAATGTTGTATGCGCAGGCGGGTCAATAAAACTTCGTAACACCTGACTGACCTACAGGAGTTGCTTCATGACTTAACAAAGGATAAGTCGAAGCTTATTCTTCTCAACAGCTAACCACTTGTTCCATTTTCTCAGTATCCTTGTCTTCAAGGAAATTATCATGTCCCTTTTTGGAATACTGGAGAAACCCTCGCTTTTCTTGAGGCATTTATTTATTTTATTTACATTTCTTTTGGTCTTGAAGTATGCGCTCTTCGCGGAAACGTTCGCTTCCTCATTTCCTCTGATTCCCACATGTCCTGAATATGATGTTCTTTACGGCTGTTTGGAGAGAATAATGAATATCCTGGATGATCTGGATCAGTTTATCAGCTCGATACATGATCTGGATTGCTTGAAGGGCACTCAGAGAATCAGAGTAACTCAAGAAATTTGACCCGCGAGTCACACTATAGAAAGTTACTCAAGAATATCTGTTAGAAAATAATGTATGATTTATAGTTAAACTATCTATATGACCAGGTTTAAAACAAATATTATATACATCGACCAACTGAACAGCATTTTTACGATTAATTAAAAGCCAGGTTCCTTTTTTGTTTTAGGTATACATCACTGCGATCCGAATAAAGATCGATCATTCAGATGTTATTTACTCATGGAAATAAAATATCATAGAACCGAAAAATCGTTAGAATCAGTTTGGCAATAGTCGACAAAATAAATCGTTATTGATGGACAGAATGTTAAAACTCTCAGGTCACGTATTTTCTTGTTATACTGCTTAATTATATTCTATTTCTCCTTGTTTTAATTTATTACATATTTAATATTATAGTTTAATATTAGCTAATTAGTTTAAATGTTGATATAACTTTGGCAAAGATAGCTTTGATTTTACGATGATCGGACACAACTCTGCTTTATTCCCTTTATTCTAACGTTCCGATAAGTAGTGAAATTACAGGAAAATTGGTAACAGGAGTGAGGAACAGACAAGGAATTAGATTAAAATATATTACGCTACAAGGATACTTTTTCTTTAAGCAACATTCGCTACTCCGTTGGCATCAACAAAAGGAGAAAGGAGAAGCAAATACGCAGTTTATATTATAAATTTATGTTGTACAGTGTCTATTAATATATCTCCATCAGGTGTTGCACCCCTGGATTCCTTGCGAATATTTCACACTCACGCTTAAGTAAAAATAATTCATCTTGAGAAATAAAGGGGATCGAAATGGTAGACTACATTGGTTCCACCATACTCCAAATGATGGTTTTAAAGAAGCGTCCAGAATATTTATCTAAATTGCAGAAAATCTGTCAGCATTAGTTCATCAAAGGACTGTTGTTTTGTAGTACAGGTTTACACAATAATGGAGGGCATTTTTGGTGCAGTACACTTCGTCCATCGCTTTTGTTATCTGTTACGTCTGTAGTACATACAAAAGTTCCATATCCTATGACTTCGATCAAATGTTTATCAATATATATGATAAGAAGTTAACATTGTCATTTTACAAGTAAATTACTTCCAATATATTTTATTGAGTTCGTAATTTCTTTTAATAAGTTTGGACTGAGTTATTTCATCATTCTCTCTTTTCGATGCATTAATACAATTGATATGAAAACAAATGTAACTGACCAGCACATTGCATGCATAACTAGTTTAAAACTCAATTTCATAATCAAATGATTGGTGACTGTTTGTGCAGGAGTAAAAGGCAGAAAACATTTTATAAGGCGAAATAATTGCGAAACTGAGACAGCAGGTAACCAAATTTACGTCAGGATATACTTGCTCTTTCTCTGAGCATTGGATATACAAAATTACTTCCACTCCTCCAAAATAACACTGGTACATCTATTTATTTTAGTAGCGAACGAAAAGTTTTAGCACTGCTCGACCAGTTTAACAATTAAACTGTCATGATATTTAAACAATACTAAGAACAGAACAAATATCATTAATTGCTACTAATAAAAATAAATGAAGATTAAATGAAGATGTCCTTTAGAAGTTCCTCATTTGCCTTGCACCACATTACAACCCAGCCTCCTGTTTGCTACTTACATTACTTACTTTCGTCTGCAAAAATCATATCATTCCACCACTGGTGCTTTAGTGATGTGCGTTTTAGCAAAGTCTAACCTTTTATTCCCGTTCGTCTTGCTATTGAGAGGTTTTCTTCGTTTTACCCTGCAGTTGTCCCCGTGACTTTTCAGCACCCTCCGGACATTCTTGTGATGCACATTCTTCCCACACTTCCGCCGCAATCCAGCTGCTATTCCAGAGACTCTTATCTTTGTATTTTTCTTCACGATGACAAGGCGTCTTTCTCGTTCGGTTAGTTTCCCCTACCGACCACTTTTGGGGCACGGATTTCATTCGGTCTTCGTCCTTATAACTGGATATTTGTCACAAAATCACAAACCTTTCTGCGCAGTATCTGCATCAATTCGGCAATATTCCTGTGTAAGGAACCCTTTTTGATGGAAGATTACCAGATGACGCTGCTCAATCGTCGTATTTCTGTGTGAGCCATTCCTCGATCGTACATCATACAGAAGTTGCAGAAAGCATGTAGAAATGTTTATGCGAATTCATTAAAAAGATGGGTGAACAAACCTGATATAAAGAGTTTTTCGTTGTAAAGTTGAAACTAGTAAAAGACAGAATATATTCCTCAGGTGCTTTATTTCGAAAAAATACGATTATATTTACTTATTTCATATTAATTGAGTACTTTATTTCGTTTTTCATACATTCAGTATTCAAAAATGTTCAAAGATTTAAATACGTTTTGTTTCGTTCTACCCTTATTTCCCTTCGATTCATAATTTAACAAAGAAAATCAGAATTAGTGACTTTATGAGAGTGACCGAATAATTTTGGGAGTGGCTGTGTGTTTTTGCAAAATGAAATTAGATATTTAATATGATCAAAAGTATACTCGTATATGTCAAAATTCACTTGGTAGCAATTAGTTCACGTGCTCTGTCACCTGAGTGGCCATCGCACTAATGAGGCAAGAATTGGTCTTCTATCCTCATTTTTAAAGTTCCATTTCGTTTAGAAAGAGTTTCTCAGACATAACAATCTCAAAGCTACGCAAAACCGAATAAACATCAAATAATACTCTCAAACGTCAACAGAAAAGAAAAAAGGGGTTATATAACCAGTACATAGGGGTCAATGCGGGTCACAGACGTAATCTAGAGGTAATCTGAGACGAACAAAATTAAACAAAGTCCTCCTCACTCCACTTATATTAATTAAGAATACATGGATGAGTAGTCCAGTCCTTTCACCAATCCCCACTCTATACTTCAACATGAATTTCTTATAGTCAAAATTGTCCCCGGGTTAGTAGCTTAGAATTAAAAAAGAGTTTTCGTGATAATCCGTGATTTCGATTATCGGTGACAGCCGAGTCAATAATTTTGGTCACTAATCCACAGTTTTCTTTATATTCAGTTATATAATAATTCATTCTCCCTTACAACATTTATCTTTATATGAAATTACAATAAGATACGAATGCAAATACATCACATAATTATCTGATGCATATTGGTAAAATCCCTCATTTTTCTGGAAAATTTCACGATAAAATTTGATTCAAGTAATATAAAATGATAAAATAACCCATAAATTAGCATGATTATGAAGCGTTTGTCCATGTTTACATCTTATTGATCTAATTTCCTATTTGTTTTACGTATGAGAAGCACTAATTCTAAGTGACTAGAAAATAAATATACATTATATGTAATACATATTATAAACCAGAAAAAATGTATAATGCGAAACTGATCCAAACAAATAAAAGTATGAAACTGAGAGAAGGGGAAATTGTTGAGAGTGGAAAAGAAACAATAAAATATGCTAAGAGAAAAAATAGTGTCCACAATAATAACAAAGAGGATAAAACAAACAACCGATGTGAAAGGCGCATCACTGCAAATAATGACAAAATGAACTCGAAGAGGCAAAAGGAGAAGTAAAGGCAACCGGAACATCCTACCACTTCCCCATCCCACCTTCCGTGTTACAAGGGGATGAGAAGAGAAAGGAAAGCACACTGCACGGTCCTCGCCAGCCAGCGGCCCAAGATCAAAGGCGCTCTGCCCATTAGTGGCCAGAATGCCGTGAAATTGATTAGTGCTAAAAACGAGACTCCGTGGGGACTTCATATCTTGAGTGATCCTTTCGGGTAAAATCCTTTCCCTGTCATGTTGCTTCTGCGTGTTGGTAACTTCTCCCCAGAGTTTAATATTGTTACAAATGTCTTTATTTTTTTGGCTCGAATTTTTTTCACCGAAATGCATTTGTTTTCGATATTTCATCTTTCTCGATATGTACGTCCTAGAACCAAATAATCATTCGAAAACAAACTTTTCATAAAATTAATTTGAAGATAATTTCTTTGCATGATTTAGTTTTAAAGGGCAAAATCTTATAAGTTTACATTAATAGTTATGGAGAGGATGAGGTGCTGAAAATTTATATAAAAACAAAAAGATTGCAATGTAACACTTTGAAAAATTCCAAATGATATTTTTCTCATTCATACCGAAACATAGAGATGAGTTTCACCAAATAAAACATCATAAATAAATGATCTACATATTTTTATTATTGACAAAATGGAGTTATGAAATTTTTTTTTGTGATTTCATTCTAAATTACATCGATAGAAATACATGAGTGCTAGCTAGTGGTAATTCACGAAAGGCTCAATATCAAAGAGCAGCTGTCTGACTGCGCGAGCATTTTGATTCTTCATTCGTGGAATGTGTAGTGTGGTACTCTTGACAGACATCTTCCGACTGGATTTGACACATGAAGAGGTATGTGCGTCACTGATGAAACAACAGTAGCATGCAATCCCAACGCTGCCTCTCCATTTATGGAGAACGGTCTCGTGAAGTGAAACCAGCAGTAAGGGTAAATTGAAAGAGACACATTTTAAAACGACATGTTTTATGAACTTCCCACGCAATCTGTCACTTTGACGTGATCTTTATGCTTCAATGTAAACGACACCAGTTGTTGAGGAAAATAAATTTCGTTGGAGTTGTTTACTCTGTAAAACTGCTGTTGTGACGCAAAGTCAAATATTTCATGAAGAATATAGATGTCATCATTCTTCAAGACCCACCAATTGCCGACCACTGAAATTAATCTCTATGACTTTGATATTCACTATCATTGTTTTACAGATTAAAAGCATTAACAATATACCAAGAAGGTCTAATTTGCTTCCTTAGTCCAAAACAGACATGCCACAACACCGTGATCGCGGAGTAAAACTCCCCAACTCTCCTGCAGTCTATATTCGTCGTTCCACGCAAAAGAGAACCAGCAAAGCTTTTTGCATCTTCTGGGTGAGTTTAGATTTCAAAACAGGTGAATAACTGTAAAAAATCTAAGTAATGCAAAAAAGTTATTTCTTGAGTATAATTGTAACTTTTTCTGAAACTGAATGTCCGATATCACTTCTTATCTGGCACTACAGCCCTTTGTGGGCTTTGACCTTCGCGGAGGGTAGAGCTCGCGCGATTACTTGCCCCCGACACTAGAAGGAGGAGATGTGGTCAGCATCTCGCTCCGACCCGTTCGATTCCAGGATAGATCCTGGTACTCATTTTACAGCAGGCTGAGTAGGTTGGGAGCCAGTCTGGATGTTGAAGCGTGACGAAAATCCCCACCTCACCGGGGATCGATTCCCGGTCATCCAGCCAGCAACTCAGTGCGCTATCCACTAAGTCCGCTGACTCCACAGGTCAGAACATTACAAAACATTATTCACTAGACGAAAGGTCACGATCGTTTTTATACTTCCTGAAATATTGAGAATATTGAAATATTCAGAAGTATTACACTCCCTGGAAATGAGAGAATGATTATTGTAGTTATGTTGGAGTAGTTTTATTTTCAAGCAGGTGTTCCACAGTTGCATCAGAACCAGTGACTCTAAGGCCTTCTGCAAATGAATCACAGTTTTGTCATGCACGTTTCAAAGTACTATCGATAAACAAAGATCACAAACGTTGTTATAGTCATTTGCATTGTGTAGTCATTGGGTCAAGACCTTTATCAGCAATTAGAGACGTGAAAGTGACGATGAAAAGTTTACGACCTGATAACATTCAGGGCAGTATCAAATTAATGAACGCAATATAGAACTTTAAACAATATTTGTTTGTAAATATACGGGGTACCTCAAGAATTAAATTATTTTAGAAGACTTTGAGGACGTTTACAATCGCAATACTGAATAAAATTGAGAGCAAATTTATTTTAATTTCACAAATAATCAAAATATTCATGTGGTTCTACATATTTTGAAACTCGTAAGTCTTAATTTATTTATTTATCTTGATTATATAGAGGACGTTAAAAATAGAATTGGTCATACAAATTTCATAATCATCGCCGTTCTTAAACACACAAACCTTTCCACTACTGCAAACGCTCTGGTCTTACATTGTTCGCAGCGTCAATATATTTCCATCTAGGTACATTTTCCCTACGATCACTGCGACACTTTTCGTCTGTGACCTGAATCCATTTTGTGTATCTTCCTTGGTTAAGTCAATTACCCCAAATGCGACCGACATCCAGTCTTCCGGAATCCACAACCAACACATGGCTGAGCAGCGATCTGTGATGAGGGCGGGCGACGAGGACTGAGGGCAAGGCCACGCCCTTCAAATGAAGGCAATAATGAGGGCGGAGGGCAATCGCGTGGAAGTGACCCGACCCTTGGCGAAGGCTTATCGCTAGGGAGGGACGCTTTGTCAGACGGCAGCTCTCCTTCTGTATCCTTCCAATCCACAGGATCCCAATCCCACTAGTGTTTGCTTTCACCCTAACTCCAATAAACTTGTGGAGAAATAGGTATGAGGAGATGCACTTCTACATCTCCATGCAGAATAGCAACGTCCAGTCCTTGACATTAGAGTGCAATTTTTTATTACTCTTTTGATTTAGAAACCTACTTCAATTAACATAAATTTTCAAAAATAATTAAACAATATTATAAAATAAAAAAACATGTTTTAAATTGTAGTTAGAAAAATCAAGATGGCAAAAAATAAAACATATTCTATTAGCTCTTGATATAATTACATTGCATTATACGGTTCGTTTGATTTTAATTCTAGTTAAATTGGGGGTTTTCTCCCAGACCGCATTTGGGGTTTTCACCCCAACGTATACGCTGGTGGGTTTCACCCCCAGGTGCTCTTTCGGTTTTGTATCACCAGGTCTAGGAGAGTGTATTTCCCAGGCATTGGTAATAGTTATTCCCAACCAATGTTTTCTTATAGAGCAAATTTGGGGATGTTTCTCATTTTTTACGTGGTGTAGTAGGTAGGTTATAAATAAAATTGTGATTGTACATCTATTTAAGTCAAAGGTTGCGTGGTAAAACAAAAGTTTGCTACTTAGCGAGTTGCTGTTTTATTATATTTGTACATTTTTGTCTGGCTATTTGCTTGTTTAGACTTGGGAGCGTTCCATACTCTAGGATTAGAATATTGTACACGCTCACGTAGGTAAAGAAATAATAGGAAGTAAGAATCACGCACCACTTCATCCTATTAATTAATGGCATTCACGAAGGGTAAACAAAAAGCAATGGTTATGTTCCTAATAGAAAGTTGACTCATAAAAATTCAAAGTACAAGCATGTAATCATGTGGAGGACAATAAATTACTCATTTACTCTCCGAAAGTAAGCAATGAACCATTTCCCAAATTCCAATCAACATGTACGATATCATTTATGCGGATGTATGGTATCATTTCACAACACTTAGGTTTTGAATAGCCATCCTGTGTAACTATTGAGTTCCAAATGAAAAAAAAAATCACTGATGTATTTTCCAAAAAAACAACCATTTTTGTTTCAACCAAATCTGCATATAGACCAGCAAAACACAAATATTCACATACTTAGCACCCTAACTGAGACTCTTCGTCAAGAAACATCAATTTTTTTTATGAAGTCCCGTGGTGAAACAAATTCATTCTTACCTTATCAGCTTAAAATATCCCACAGATTCACATACGAACTTCCAACTTATGTTTTCTAGATTTTTCAAACAAGTTCATTTTGTGAGGTTCATTACAGAATAATCTTCAAATTACCAACGTCAGAAAATTTCAATTGTATGTGTATTTATTTATAGTTTAACCTGGGAACAATTACAATAAAATAAAAATAGCAAACAAATAATGAATTACACTTACAAATTCGACCTTTCTGTTCATTTATTTCTGATCCTGGATTTAAGTTTTAGTAAATACCTAATTGAGAGTAAAACTTTCCATTCATTTCCTATTTCATGTTGTGCGTTCCACGATGGAGAAACAATTGACCTCCATTCTTGTAAAGCTTTGGCTCTTAGTCCACGAATTGGGAAAACCTTGGCAATCAGTTGGAACTAAGCGATCCGAAAAGAGTTTATAGACTGAGAATAAGAGAGAGCAGACCTTGAGAGGAAACAGAAGAGGTTCAGGGAATAGGGAATCATGAGAAAGAAAAGTTACGAGACTTTCCGAGGGCTGATTTCGGCACGTGGCAACAATCGATACTATTTCCTAGAGTTTCGAGAAAGCACTGACCTCTTAGCGATTGTATTGCTACGGAGAAGAGGGTCAGTGAAATTTTCTGATAAGGAGTTGTTTACAAAAGGAATTTGAAGGTAATAGCGCATCGATGTGTTTCCATCTAATTGATCTCAATTAATTTGACATCACAATATTCCCTGCTGTATATAAAATATGTTTATTGTAATCTAGTGATTAAAATTATATGAGTTGTTATAAAAGAGATTACAGTTCAGACTGCGTATCTTCAGGAGGAAATGAACTAATGATCTCTAAACACATAAGCGGTGGGTCCAAGTAGTGAATCTGATAATTTTCTTCGTGAAAAACTAAAGAATGCGTTATAGAGGTCGTAAAAATGTTAAAAGATGCATAAGAACTAAAAGAAAAAACCGTCAAATTATTAAAAACGTGTTCATATGTAAGAAAAAAAAACAATATAAACTATAAGGATTCGCACAAAAGTAAGGAAAAATACAAGAATTAAAATATAAAAAAAGATTTTTAATCAATAGTGAGGGATTATTGTCAATTGCAAATGGGACTAATCTGAATGAAAATAATGGGTTTTTTAAAATTACTATGAAAGTGAGTTACATATACCATAATTTAAAGCATTAAAACTGATATTATACAAAGTGTTTTGAGTTGATAACACTTTATTGCACAATACTAATAAGAAGCTTTCAACCTTGGTTTAAAAGATAATACATGATTGATTCATTCAAAATTGTAATTATGATATGTAAATAATATATGTCTGTTGATATGAAAGTACTATAGTTCTGGTTGTACGATGTTTTACAATTCCGTAATATTATTGATGAACATGAATTTTTATTAACCTTCTATAATACAATTAAAAATGAATATATTAAGATCACTTCTTTCTTCAATTTTCAAAATAAGCTTAACACTTAGCATGAATAAAACTTTATATTCTTCGACAAAAGACACCATAGTACAGACCGCGAGTACAAGAAGCAAATTAGGATTAACGTAAAAATGTATCCAAATTTTGTAAACTAAATATTGGATGAAAATATGATTTTCTGTTATCGCGTATCACACATATCTCTTGATCCGAAGGTAATTTACCTTATAAGGTCATTTCAATGTCTCTTATGGTGGTCAACTTGATGTGGTATCTGTTAAAGTTCGTATGCTGAAGTAAAAGGAAAGTTGCATAGTTTGTTTTGAACAGATGAAATCTGGCGATGTTACTTCATATGATTCCATCTCTATTACTACATAAACTGTTCGAGAAAGCAGTTCGTAATAACAGATATATTAAACAGACCCCAAGACGTGAAATATTCATAGCTGCTAATTGTTCCACGTAAAAGCTATTCCGCAAATTCCAATTACCAAGACCATGGGACGACAATTGTGAGAGAATACCCTTCTCCATGTAAACTATTCATAACCTCAAAAGCCGTGGACCATAGAGATCGTTGGTTAGCTGTGTCCAGCACATTCCCTCTCAATTAGAGCCGCTCATCAACAAGATGAATAACTTTTGGAATGAACGACAAAGACTAGGTTAATCCAATATCAGAGGAAATGTGGCATAGATTTTCTAAATCACTTGATTTCATCTTTAATAATGACGCCTTCGTTATTTTACGAGCTTCTCAACGTCTTCCCATACCACAACCAGTTCTTTGTGATCATTTATTATTTCGATAGGAAAATATGTATTATTGACACTTCCACTTACTTCCGTTGTAATATTTGGATCTCGGTTTTCGATCGCGGCTCACAGCACGGTACAGTTGAAGCCAAAATGTTTATTATTCGTTTGGTAAGTCTGAAAATAACCCAAACCTAGTGTATTTAATGTTTTAAGTTATAAGAGAGTAATAGAGAAATTTTTGTCTTACACTTGTTTGTCTACTTCACCATGGTCAAAATATAAATATATAAACNTATATATATAGTTTTTCGGTGATAAACCATAATATTATGTACATTTATGTTAGGAATGAAATTAAGTCCGTTTATGGAACCCATTTTCAATTCTGTTAGCTAATGAATTACAAAATTATATTGTTGCTTTAAATGTGAAACATCGCATCTAAAACACAACTTTTCAGGAGACGATATAATTACTCCCTACAGCTAATGATTCCATAAGTCTAAAACCTTAAAAATAAGAGATACGAGATACATTTTTTAAAAGTATGTAGATGCTGCATCAACGAGGTATATTTGTTAAGTTTATAGAGGCTGAGGCAATCTTATTTAGTACGTTGGAAGCTAAACTGCTTACAATTTTAGAGTTGATAGCATCAATGAATGGTATTTGGCATTCATACATGGAAAGGATTCTCTTTTCAATATCAATGTTGATTAAATTTTTTACAAAATTTTTAATAACGTTATAAATGAAATCTTTATAACAAATAAAATGCATAACATTCAGTGATTGAATATTAATAAATGCTTCTTCGATGTAAAAAATGATTGTTTTATATACAACTTGATAATACATTACAAAATTTTATTGCTTTGTTATAAAATTAGCAGAAAGGTATTGAAGATGCAAAATGACTCTAGTGTTCTCTAATACATAGATTTTACACGTAACAAACAATATGAACAAAGTAATACACATACGTCAATTACAGATAGGAAGAAATGGCTGGGTATTCGCCTTTGTCAGTCGCTAACATACTACTCTTTGACGAACACGGAAACAACAGTGTCTGATGTTTTGGATTCGTTTCTCTATATTCTCTTTTACCTGTAAAGAACTGTTTCAATAAACAGTTAGTAAGTGTTTATAATGTCGAAAAATAAAGTAATATTGAGCCAAACATTTATGAATAAATAAGATTCTATTTCACAAAATTTTTATTCCAACTTCCAAGTGGCTTATTACATCACCTAATACAATTGTGATCTTCCGTTCGTATGTGCGTTATGGTCCTTTCGATTCCTTGTTTGACCCGGCTAGGAGAGATTCTCGACCAGGACAGGAGAGGGTTTCCCTCAGTATCATTTCAGCACTCCTCGCTCACCATAACAATATCTTTCTTAATAACATCACTGTTGGCAGAAGAATAAGCCGAGTCGCCTCATCACAGCATCACAAAATTAAAAAACAGATTCTTGGAACAGACTTTTATGTCAATATTTTATTCACATATGTGGAAATGGATAAAACACACGAAAAGAAAGAGAAATGGAGATAGCTGCTGCAGGTGAGCATGAAATATGTGGCATCTTTGAATGTGAACTGCACTCCATCACTCCATCGACGTTGTCAAGCATGTTGGTGGATAATTTTGAGCAGTTATTGTAAACATTATATTCGTCACCGACGCTGTCAATAAACACTTTGTCTTTCCTTTCATCTCTTATTTCTTGCGCTCGCGCCTCACCGCGTCAATCGCACCAATATATTCCTATGCAATTAATTAATGTTACAGTGTCCTGTACCAAGCATTGACGTTCGTACCATGAATTCTGGATCACTTTGTAGATATCATTTTCACATATCATGTAAACAAAACCTTGACATAAAAATCTGCTTATCCAATGAGATATACCCTCATATACATTGTGTCCAGGATGAAAAACGTAATGAAGGTTATGCGTATATTTCTTTCGTGTATATAACGAACCTTAACTCGTAGGTATGTGCTAAACCGGTAATTAAGTGCACACATCATAATGTGCCGCCTGGTTTCCCTATTCTTCTGAATGGGGATATGTCTCAAGTCTTCCGGGGTTTAGGTCTGGGTGGAAATTGTGTACAGTTATCGAAGTCAAAAGGGTGGTGTAGTAGTTAACACTCCAGAGATTTCACCTAACCGAAAGTTATCGTAATAAAGGTTAGTTATGTCGAATATTTAAAGACAATCACTACTATTTTCTACATTTATCATTAAATTGTTAACAACAGTTAAAACTGACCCTGAGAATCATATGTATACATTCATCATATTCGGCAGTGTTTCCGTAGTATATATTGAATTTATCGTAAAGCTAGGCTGAGGAGATATCCTTGTAATGCAATTTGTCAAGTTCTCGCCCGGGTAACTCGTTCGAGAGCAAAATAGTGGATTTGAGACCGTGTAAGGTGAAGTGCAGTGTAGCAACTGTCTCTCTTTTCAAAGATCTGTGGCATAGTTTGATAAATCTCCGCTTCAGCAGTTGCTCGTGGGAGTTCAAAGAGAGAGCTTTCAAAATGATTGCACTTCCCGAAATGAAACGCCAACGAAGGGGTGCAGTATGCGACATCTGATGGTAGACGGAGGGAAGACAGTGAAAGGGATAAATGAAGAAGAGACTTTTCTTGAGGTAAGTAAAAGAGTGATTTTGAGACTGGGGACTCCGACAAGAAAAGAAGCAGAACATATGAATAGCACAAAAGAAAAAAAGAAAATATTGTGTGCGAATAGAATAGTGATGATATATCTACATGGTAGGAGATAGTTAAAGGTGGAAAATCCTACACTTTCTAAATATTATGTTTTAAATAATTAAAAATATTTCTAAGTTTGTACAACATTTTAAAATTGTAGATGTTCTATTGGAGGAAAACTTTTAATTGATAATTTTTTTGAACACTAGTAGTTTCTTCCCCGATCCACAATAGTTATTAGGACATGGCAATGAGGCCTAAATCTTTCTACGATGGGATGTGCCTTATAATACAAATTCGACAGTAGCTCAGTCAATTAGTCAGTGACCGTCACCACCAGCATTATTCTCGCATTAGGTGAGACTGTGGTTTCACAAAAAAAGTAGATAAACATAAAAAATTCCGTGACTGAAATATGGTTGTATATGTTAATGGAAATTAAAATGACATTGCTCCAGTTCAGATACGATTTGCCAATGAATGAGAGTGATTATGTTAAGACACAATAATCTTTACTTTTTTAACCACATTACGCATGTGGCATATTAGATTTGTCAAAGCTATTTCGGGACGACGGCCTATTCTAATAGTAATCTCTAATTTAGTTTTATTTTAATAATTACAATTGATAAGCAATATTTTCCGAATGATAATCCATAGTACGTACTAGAGAATTTTTTTTTTTTTGTATTTTATTAATGACAAATTTGTTGGTATTCTGTTTGTATTGTAATAATTAACAATTTTTATTCTTATCTCTGGATTGAACCGAAATATTAAAACCTCCCCTGCGTTAGGGCTCTTGATCGGGATTGATAGGATGGTCCCTTGCTTACTATTTGTAACTTATTTTTTGAAAACAAATTTTTATAAGATAGCTGGAAAACCAAATCCTTTTAAAACTTTTTCATTCAACAATGCGACGTCCCTGTTTATACTGTACAATCATGTATTAAAAGTAGGTTCAAAATTATAATATTTAGATGAAAGGATATTACTTGGGTAGGTCGGTTGACAAAACATCACGAAGAGGTGACCACCTTCATTTCTTGCATTCAGATAATCACAAGAAATTATTAAACTAACCAGAAATAATGAAGAAACGATATAAAATTTTAACTATGATAATTTATTCTCTTCGCGTGCACTACAGATTGAGCTAAACATCTTAATACCTACACTATTTCGATTGTCAAAAAAGCAGAATACTTAGAGAGTGAATGAGATAATTTACTTAGTGAAAGTAGCCATCTAATCCTGTCATAGCATCTAAGGAAAGTTAAGGAGGAAACTAGGTCACGATGGAACTTCGGCGTGTAAGTATCGTTCTAAGCTCAATATGAAATTATAATAACAATTTCTCCATATTACATTATTACGTGTCAGACTGATATTCCCCCCAGGGGACTTACATCTAGTAAGTACGTGTTTGGCGAACACGGGGCCCCGAGCTGAGTCTGGCATTACTTCCACTTACTTGTGCCATGCTCCTTCCTTTCTCTTTTCTGACCTCCCTTGGTCACCTCTTGTTCTTTTCGATCCCGACGCTATTAGAGCTAGGGTATCTTTCAATTTCCTCTTTCCTCTTCTTTTTTTAAATGTTTTTAGTAAAGTCTTGAGATATGTTGGGATTTGAGTTTTCAGTTGTAATTCAGGAGGGTTTTTAGTGGGTATGGCTGAGTCATTCGGCGAGTCCCACACGCGGGGAGAGTCATGTTAGCTCTCCCTAGTGCGTAACTGCATTTTCCCTACCTGTACAAGTTTTAAGGGCTCTAATTACCTCGATGTTGACGAGCCCTAAAGCCCCACAAAAAAAAAAGACTGATATTTTTTTAAATATTCCGTATGTTGAAAGGAAAGAATGCGACCACATACCGTACAGAAATATTTAAAAGCATTATCTGTTTAATACATGAAACCGCTATTGGCCTACGAATAATCAACTGTTCAGTTGTGAAAAATCTATTTTGACGGCAATCGTATTCGCATTATGTTTGCTCATAATGAACCATCAGTTGCTTTCTCTCTCACACACACGAACATCCATATTAGAAGCAAATTAATGTTCGTGGCATCTTTTAAATGTAATTAGAAAGTTGAATATCGTATGCGTCATCTGTAAATAAACTTTCAAAAAAGTTATAAATTTAAGGAAGTATTATTATTTCCCTAGGATGTCCAAAAATATTACATCGACACTTCCATTATAACCAAGACCATTGAAATCGTATCTGACACCGTTCCGAATAAATGATACTGGTGACTCGCCGGCGACTACAGTCGAGTACACAAATAAACTAGGTGTCACCTACGAGCACTGAAACCCGGTGAGCACTAAAAGAGAAAAGTTTTAGTAAATAAATAGGTCGTGTTCACATGTTCTGTTATATAATCTTTATAGGTGGACCATTTAATCATGTTTCAATGATTTAATTTTGCGTACCGGTTGGTAAAATAATTAATTTATATATGAAATCAGTACTCATAGACGACTATTATAATCTCATATTTTCAGTATTTTTATACGTTGACGTGCACTAGATAATTACAAAACGAAAAAAAAAAAAAAGATAGAGAAATATTATCAACCATTTCTCTCCATTAATGCTTTCATTTTCTTGAAAAATACAAGTTTTCCTTCACTTTGGGAAATCTTTTCTACGAACTTCTTTTCGGTCTTCAGCGGGAGAATAATAAAACCACTCTTTACCACGAAACCTAAAAGATTTTTTTGTCATTTCATGTTTTAATTTCTAATTTCCAGTTAATATACGTAAGGTTTAGATCGACAGGGAAGGAAGTAAATACCTTTTTCGAACAAACCAGCACCTTCAATATATACAAACGTTCTTACTTGATTTACGACACATTAATATCTTTTAACTTATTTATTTATAATTATGCATTACAATAAAATGTTATAAATAAATTTTAGGTATTATTATTATTTTTAATAGAAAGGTATTTACTCAAGAAAAATACAATTATTTTCATAATGTATTAGATCAGGTACACGTTATAAATTGAGTGATTCTCTGCTGTTGTTCCGAATTCTCGTTTAGGTCACACATGGACTACGATAACAAGTTCCACTGTAGCCCGTCAAACATGCGATATACACTGAGGAATAATTAGCGGTTAACTTCATTCTGCCAAACTTCTACTCGTATGTTTAGAAATGTATCATCGCGAAATTTTGGATCGTTTGTTTTCTAGTAATTCTCTTATCAGAAATCCTTACGTGCTGGGACACCCTTAGAGCGTCGCTGTAATTTTCGCTAAAAGCAAAAGTGTCGCAAGTACAGACCTTAGGAAGAGCTAATCACTCGTGTACATACTCAATATTGTCCATTCTAGTCGCTGAAATGAATCACCTACATAAGGTGACCTCCTCCATAAAGAATATTCCACCGATAAGACGGAGACATAATTAAGCGGAGATATCTCAATAATATAAATACATGGTAGTGTTAGAGTGCCCCTTTCAGTATGCAACCAACAGCACTGAGAATTGAGAAGAATAGCGAGTTGCATCTTCCAGGCACACATCGACACTGTCGCGGACATGGAAAAAGGAATTACGGAAGTGTAGATCGTGTTATGGTGGTGGGTGGAGTATGCTCATCAAACGCCATTGGTTTACATCCTCGTCATACTGACTACGGTGAAATCGAAAACATATCTTCCAATATGTTGGTGAATTTTACGAGATTTTTTGTATTTTGTTTTCTTTGTCTTTTAAACTATGAATAAGAATAATTTAAGAACAGTATAATTTTTCCAACGAAAAGTTTATTATAGTTCCATGACAATACATCTTTGTAAAATATTGGAGAATAGTCTTCTATATCAATTTTATTTATAATCCTCGTCTGGCAGGAACTAAAGAGTGTGGTTAATTTAAGATATTTTAACAGATGCATAATAAAATAATAAAAACTTTAACTAAAAACGCACGCTAAAAAATACGTGCATGAAACTTTTATTTTTAAAAAATGTAAGATGAAGTAGTTTCTCCAGCATCGCAGTTCACAATTTACTTCAGTCGATTAAGAAGTCTGTAGGAGACACATCTCGCCAGTAACCAGTATTCGAGAAGTAGAAAATGACACGACACATTCCCCACGTCATGGCGCCGTGCGCGAATAAAGAGATCTCCCTGAATCCCCGCGTGGAAAGTTATTTATACAAACAAAAGCAAAGGACTGTATCCGCTGCCTCTCGCCGCTGTCTGTCCGTCGCGTCGCCTCGATTTTCCAGAGCGCATTTCTGACGTGATGGATGGCTCCCGGTGAAAGCTCCATCGCAGACTCCAAAAAAAGGATTATTCCTCTCTCGTATGTGTTTCATTCTACTTCACCACCTCTTCATTGCATTGTGCTTATATAAAATAAACTAAAACCAGTGATCCATGATGGAAATATTGAAAGTATACGACACTGCTGTCTTATAGTAATAAAATATAGTCTTATAACAATAGTTTAAACATAATGAGAAACAAAAATATAAATATCATATTTGACATATAAACATATTGGACAAAACAGTTTCGGTTTTCCCTTTCGTTAGTCATGTATATACTGAAGAGGTTCGTTTGTCTTCGGTTTACGTTGACCGAACATTAGATGGAAGGAAAGAAAAATAGGCCCCAATATATAAGAAGCTATATATGGTTTTAACTCCTATTCTCTCGTCTACAGGGGTCGGAGATGTGAATGATATTTTACCTGTTTTTGATATGGTGGGGGAATTACAAAGGTACTGGATGCCCTTCCTGGCGTACCTACCCGAGGCGGGTGATGAATGAATGACATAAGAGTGAATACTGATGAGTGAATGTTGTCGTGCTACTGAAAAGCAGGGGAAACGGGAGGACCCCGAGAGAACCTGCCGCGAACCCTGCTAGAGGTAGAACACCAGCAAGCTAGGCACTTCGCCACGGGTAAGAAGCAACACTATTATAAATTAAAAAGTTGACGTAGCCTCTACGTTGCCGAGGAAGACTAGATGCCGAAACGGTTCCAAAAATTTATGATTGATGTTTATGTGTAAATTATAAGTATACGTCTATGTATAAAGTTATACTTTTAACTCATTGTTTCATCACATAGATTCTAAAACATTGAAGGTTGACGCTGTTAACTAGTGTTACAAATGTGTAGAGTCATAACATAAATGTAATACCTAGAAGAAATTGAATATGACACAAAAGTAGTATTGAATCGTACTGCTACGTGTCAAATTTCTGTAATGTAATGTTTTAAAATAACATTTTGCATAGATTACTCTTCAATCAAAAGACCATACATTCAAAGCTAAAACACTTCCATTACACTAACAAAGATTGAAAAACATCTTTCTAAGATTGAATTTGTGTATAAAAACAGGAAGTGGAGTGATTACAAACAAATCTAAAGAGATTATGGTAACATAAAGAACTAGTTCACCATAACGAAAAAGATTAAAACCTGTATGTCGCGTAACACAACATAAACTGAGATATTATGTAATTTGTGTTTCAAAACTGATACTTTCTTCTTCATCAATCCATTATAACTCCCGATTTGACACCTGCACGACGTGAAATTACGTATATTTTGAAATGACAATGTGTAACGGTACAAACGAAATAAATTTAGTGTTGCGACAAAAACGTTAAGACACATTTGTTACAGTGCTTGAAGACATATAATTCATAGATATATTAACGTCTCACAAAATAAGATTTGCCAAAACGACATATTTTTTTATATTATCTGGTATGGTATTTTTTTCGACATTTATTTTTTGTTTCGTAAAATTGAACTAAAGGAGTAACGGCAAAACACAGCTACAAAGGATTATAAACTCAATAAAATTTTTAAAAATAATTTTCATACATTGTGTTTTGCGTTTTTTTCTTTGCAATCGATTTAATACATCCCAATAGAGGGGTCCCTATTCCTTTTTCATTTTTAAAAACGTATACCATTCCGGTTTCTTAAAACGTTTTTGGGGGGACCAAATAGTTTTACAAATGCGACATTGTATGCATTCAAAACCTCGACGAATAAATGTAAAACCAGTAACAATTTTAAAATTATAGAGTTAAAAATTAATCAGTTCAATTAGTGGTTTATTTCATCCCGTATAATATATTATAATATTTCAATTAATTGTATTGTTAAATTATCAGCGCGTACACATTTTTTGTTTTACATCTGAGGATACCAAGCAGTATCGAAATGTTGGGTCATATTTAATTATGCATTGCAAATTAGTCTGTTTAAGAGACATTTAGAGATGAAAATTACTTTGTTGATTTGGTAACTTTAAACTCGTTGATCTTACGCAATGCATAATCTTAGCTATGTTTAAGTCCAAAGCTGATATATTTCAACAGTTCCTGATACGTGACACAAATACTGGATAATTTAACAAACCCAAATTTTAAACCATCAGCATCTACAATAACACAGTCACCTCCGGTATAAAGAGAGATTTCACTAAATTGAAGTAAAATGACGTAACTTCCCCAATGAAGCTATTTATCTTCTAGCAGCGGATTTATTCTGAATTATTATTTGTTACGGCTGAAGTCCTGCTTCTTAACTATCATATTTATCTAAAACATTAAAAGTTAAGATTCTTCTGAAATGTTTTATTTCTGTACCAAACTTCACAAATAGTTGTCCTGGTATTCTCACATACATCAATAAACGCTATATTTTCGTTACGCTTACAATATTCCTTGTTTGAAATAAATGTATCACTTTGTTATTTTTATGTTGCAGGTAAGTACTCCCCCACCTAAGCATGATTCACTCGATTCTGCAAATATGAAGACATATCAATGCAGGTAAGCTTATTTATTATCACCTTCAAGCTTCTTGGACCTTATGTTTCAATGTACAGAGGTGCAATGTATATTACACATCTTCAAATCAATGAGAATTTTTGTCCGGAAAGAATCTAGTTTTTCGTCATTGTGAACTTCAGGAGTAGAAATGTATATATTTATTCTCAAAGACATTAGTACCCCATTAGATGTAAAGATCATAAACAGATTTTTTATCTTTATTTTACTATGAAAAAAATCTGTTTGTGGGATCGTGAAATGATAAATTAAATTTTCTGCGATACTTTTTCTCAAAGAAAATATATATTACGTTATTTTTAATCTTCTCATAACTTTTTATTTACACTTTTCCATGCCTTCCACTCCCATGTCCCATCCCAGGAGAATGTATTCTTTGATGTCAAAACTTCAAAAAAGAAACAATCACCGGAGGTTCATACTGGTGGAAGACCGATATCGAAATTCTATATTATGGGAGACGAAGAGAGGGAGTCATTTGGAATAAAGGATGTCTTCCACTGACTGTTGATTATGTCTTGTTTCAACTACCCAACAAGTTCGATGAAATTCTGAGAAGAAGAGTTGGTTGGAGAAAGAGTTGAGTTCCCTAAATATCTAGGTTACTTTTCTCGAATCGATCTTTTCTGAGAGAACACAAAATCTGATCACACATAAATTTTGAAAAATATTGACTGGGCATTAAAGCTTAATAGAAACTAATATATTGTTTTATTTACCCTCCACGTAAATATATAAAACCACAAATGCATTTTAAAATCAATGAGAACCCTAAATCTTATTTTGGAACTGACTCACAACACAGTTAACCCTAACTGGTTATAGGTTATGTTTCTGAAATTTCATTAAAATCTAAGCGTATAACACACCCGCCACATTGTGTTACATCGTTATTATATAGCATCTCGCGGCGAGAGACGGACTAATGGCTCGACAGCACTTTAGTAGACGAAGCTACGTGCTTGGGGAGAGCCGTGCAACACCCACCCATGACAGAGCACGTGTTTTTATTTAACAGTTAATTACATGCAAATTAGAATAATTGTTCACGATTTGTTTAAATGAGTTGAAAAATAAGACATATTTGCGTTAAAAAAATTAAAAACGTGTTTTTATACATTTTTATGTCATACTAAAAATGTGTCAAAATTGTGTCATCTTAAGTGGATGCTAAATAAAAAGATGAATTGCAATGAAAACTACCACTTACTACGTTCACTGACATCATAATTTTCTGACCATTTCTAGCAGGACAGCCTTATTTTTTTAAAATAGTTTATCTAAAATAGTGAAGTGAACGAAAGAATTCCAAACATGAAAGAAACAATAACTTAAAATAACCTTTTCCGCAAAAAAAGAATCATTATATAATAGCGTCAAAAGCGGTGATGAATTGTCGATGAGACCCTCCATGCAAATCGTACTAACGTTTCCGGGGAGATAACCTCCGCGCTCGCCGTAGTAGACACCGGAACACGACTAAGCGGAGCGAAACGAAACTCCAAGCTGTGCTGGGTACAAATCCCCACCACAGGCAGGGAACAGTCCTATATGGACGCAACCCAAAATGGGTTCTGGAGGAAAATCCACTGGCAGCAAGCAAGGGGCCATCCCATCATGGTCCTAAGGCAGCGGCGGGTTTATCATAAGTATACCATATGTTCGTAAATTAATATCATCATAGATATCCCTATCGCAACCCTTGCGTGAGAAGAGGTGAGAACAATAAAACTAAATGTGAGGAAAGAAAAATTACTCAAGTCTTTGTGCTAAGAACGCCAGTGGCATTGGCAGTGTGGAAATAAATGGCATGGCAGTCGGTCAATGAAATGTCACCAAATGGATGAATAATGATAAACGTATTATTTCTTCTGAAGAAATCTACCAATAGTATAGAAGGTTGTAAATAAATTAAAAATTCCTTGTGCGAACCCTCTCAAATTGTTTATAATAAATCGATTTTATATTTATTGTCGACGTAGTCACTCATGTATTTTACTGAATAGTATTTAATATTGATATAAAAATTTTTTGTGATCACAACTTAAAACATATAAACAATCCCTATCTTTTAAGTTTTAACACTTTTTATTTTGTTTTATGTATTAACATAAAAGTATCTAGTACAAATGACCAAACAAATTTATTTTTTAAACTCCTTTGTAGGTTTTGAAGACTTATTTGTTCTTATCAAATGGCTCCTTCAATTTTAGTGGGGCTAATACCTAATGGAGCACAAAGTGAGTGTATATTACGTGATCTTATACAATTAATTTTTTGATAGTTCACATAGTTGTTACGTGGTTGGGTATGACTGAAAATTGAATATGAATATTCTCTGTAGGATAAAATTTTTGGAGTCGTGTGAAATTTCAAAGTAGAGTACTTGGAAGTATTCGTATGTCATCCTCTGAAATAGCTTGCATACATAGTTTGTAAAAATAATTTTACTTTCCCTCACATTCTCCATAATAAGAATATCACGAAAGAAATCTTAATACAAAAAATATAGTTCACACCTTAGCAGAACATATTAACTGATAAATATTTTGAATTTTTTATAAGGAATAGATAGTAGTGAATATAAATAAATAATTTGGGAAGCAAAAAGCTGTTACAAAACAGGGTATGACTACCCCATTCAAAAAATAAAGACCACACGAGATATTGTACAAATGAACAAAATAAATTCCTTCATGTACACAAGTTATTTCAACGAGAAATATATAACGTTTTGTTGAGTTCGTTGAAACTAACTAAGAATCCAGTTAAATATAACAAACGAGTTGCCAGAGTCCGATCAATATCAAACCCCGAGAGAGAGGAGCTGTATTAGTTGCGAACGATGCCTCCATGGAAACAAACAAAGCTTTCATTTAGTTCTCAAGCCATGTGTTTCATCTTGCATCAGATGCATAGGTTGTAGGGCGAGGAAGTCATTACATCCGCCAGTCAATACAAAGGCCAGTGTGTGTGACGCAACCCGAAGATACAGAAAGTCATTTCAACCACGTGCTCTTCTCCATTTACTTCAGAAGGTATTGTGATCACGAGTTCACCTTCCATGCTTCACAATATCCCGGAAAGAGAAGTGAGAGTTTCAGTTTAAATTTTTACTTTCACCGCAATAACACCAGTCATATTAGTATTGTATTTAGAAACTAAGCTAAATAAAATGTCCTGTAACTCATGTCTTTACTTTTCAGACTAAATGAAAAAAACGTTGTAGACAGGATCACGTACTCTGAATGAAAGGACTAAGAGGAAAATTATGTTACAAAACTATTCGATGGAATAAATGAGACTAAGGAATATCGATATCTAGGTTCGGTTCCTGAGGGTCAATCAGAGATATCAAATATATAACTTCATTCTTTCTCATTATGATCGGTTATGATTTTTAACAGCAAATAACATGATCTTCCTTACAAAATTATTATCGATAGTTCGATAATAATTTATACATATACATTTTTTGCGTTAAATTACAAACATTTTTACATTCTATTAGTATTAATTCTATTAAACATTCTATTAGTAATCGTCTCATTGTAAACACTGACNTTTCACAATAGTATCACAAAATCTTTACCCCAGGTTTCTCTTTCTTTAAACGGAACACAATTAAAAACTGTTACGAATACAAAATTCTTAGGTCTCCATAT
This sequence comes from Laupala kohalensis, assembly GCA_002313205.1. Taxonomy (NCBI): domain Eukaryota; kingdom Metazoa; phylum Arthropoda; class Insecta; order Orthoptera; family Trigonidiidae; genus Laupala; species Laupala kohalensis. The sequence continues at coordinate 414,523 of NNCF01131014.1, read as the reverse complement.
GCAAGACAACCTCAAATGGAATTGTCACGTTGACAATCTTAATTCCCAGTTTAGCAAATTGTGTTACGCATTCCGAAACTTAGTTAACGCAGTTAGTCCTCGTATTTCCCATTGCGTATATTTTGCAANTCCCATTTACGTTACGGCATTACCTTCTGGGGTAATTCCGGTCAGAGTATTCAAACTTTCAGAATTCAGAAGAGGATAGTTCGGATAATTTGTAAATCTCACCCCCGAAACTCTTGTAAACCTTTATTCAAGGAATTAAATATCTTAACACTTCCCTGCATTTATATTTATGAAACGGTCGTGTTTGTTAAGACCGAATTACAGAAGTGCCACCCTGGATTTATACGAAAAAGTCTCGTTCACAAACACAATACTCGCAATACTCGGTCTAGAGTGTCAACCACTCTTTGCCAAAAAGGACCGCATCATTTGGGAATCGTTCTACATAATTCCCTGCCCAAGAATATAAAAGATTTTATGAAATTGAATCTCTTCAAATCCGCGGTTAAAAACTACCTCCTGCACTAGTGCTTCTACGCTGTAAAAGAATTTATTAATTTTAATAAAAGTTAAATCCGCCTTGCACTTAATCACGCCATTGCTGTGATACTTTTTAAATAACTTATAACAATTTCAAAAATTATTTTCTTGCATGATTGTGTTGCCGTATGGCTCATATTAATTTAGTTTTGTGTGTACTTAACTTTGGCACGGTTGTGTACATTAATTCTGTAGACCCATCCTGGCCCGGGTTTTTCTCCGTTTTTCCTTCGGGTAGAGGCGGATTTCTTATACAGGTTCTCCAGGCTTTGTCTAGGGGCGTGTTTATTGTAACGATAAATCGTGAATTTAGTGTTATTTCAACTCTTATGATTTTTGAACACTATACTCAGAATAATTCGATAATAATTTGTACATGTAAATATTTTGGTTAAATTACAAACATATTGACATTATATATGTATTACAACTCGCAGCTAATTTTTTATCTGATTTAGGTACTTTTGCTGAAATTTTGAATCCGCCTCTGCCTTAGGGCCCTTGATCGGAATTGATGGAATGGTTCCTTGCTTGCTTCCGGAGAGTAAATTAGTTTTTTTTTCCTCCACGTGGTCATACGCAGTTTGTACTGTTTTTTGACAATAAATTTATTATTACTATTATTATCATTTTGCTTCTGCACCCATATAATTATAGAATGTTGAATTTTATGATTCAATTTTTATAAGATATATATTAAAACTGTGATATGAAATTCAATTATGTTCTTGTATATTTGTCTATTAATCCTCCTAATTCTTTGATCACGTACGGACTTGGAAATTTTTAGGTGAGACAACGAAAGAGGTCCCCTTGCTTTATGCCCGATTCCTGTCAGTGAATTGTAATCCCTTAATGGTCGCCGTCCTCTGTTTGTCTCTTCCGTATTTCTTTACTATTATTGATCGGAATTGATGGGATGGTCCCTTGCTTGCTTCCGGAGAGTAAATTAGTTTATTGTCCTCCAAGTGGTCATACGCAGTCTGTACTGTTTTTTGACAATAAATTTATTATCATGATACCACATTATTGAGAGAAAGAGTGCAATACATGCCCAGTTCACTGCGACCAATGTGGATTCATTGTGCTCCTCGAGCAAGCAATATGCTTGATGTCCCAAAGTTGCGTTTTGCCTTCGATGAGCAGATAAAGAAAAAAAGTCGAAATATAGAGTTCGTGAACCATTTTCTATCCGATGAAACATAAATATTCAATTAATTACATTCCAATTTTACAAATGTTTATGGAAAGTAACAAGACGAAAAGAATTGAAGATGTCTTTGGATCTATGTAAAATCAATACAATTTGGCTCCTCGACTGTCTATTTTCAAATATGTGAGTCCATTATCGTATATGAGAGTGTTAAGAATTTCGTTTCCCCAATAATTCACGAACAAATTGATTCATCGAACCAAACTTTGAATGCACTTAACTTTGAATGCATTGGGATTATATTCTTATTTCTAGACGACACATTTCAACTTCATTTACACTCCACATCGATTTCTTAAAATTAAAAAATATTAAAAATATGGATATAAACATTTTTTTATACAGGCAATTTGGCGTACAGATTGCTACAGATAACGTATTTTGCTATGTCGCGCCGTTTTCGAGATACTACAAAACAATAATTTGGAAACAGTGAAGGCACCTTTGTCTCAGTCAAATGCAAGAAATGCACGGAGGAAAAGAATAATTTAGGCGATCTTCATTTGAATTTGAAGATATGTAAGTAAATGGTAAACTTAGGTAAGATTTAAGGATAAATATTTTTAAACAGTTTGAACTGTCAAATATGTCTTCGAGTTTGATAATAAAAATATATGTCTTACTTTTCTACAAATGATTTTCATACTTGTTATATTCTTTTGTAATGCAGGTTGTTTACCACCTTGACATTTTTGTTATGAAATATACAACTGGAAAGTTGAATACGCCACATTCAAGAATTTTTAATTCATTAATACATTTTATAAACTGACACTGTTGTCTTATTTCGTGAAATTATTAACAACAAATAAGAATTCCATGCACTCACGCTGCATCGGTGTTCTGTCACGACAGCTTAGCCGCTCTATTATACGACCTTCCCATCGCTTTCAATTAATGCGCGCAGATAATTCTAATTTTTGAATTTTGAACTATAATCATCATAAAGTTTAATCTTAAGTATATTTAAGTTTAACCAATATAAGGCATTATTATTCATGATTGTATTATGAGGCCTGACAAAATATAAAAGAGACAGATACTACAAATGTATGTACTTACCAAATATATTCAATAAAATGCGGTCATCTTCTAAGTAGAAACATTTGCGGTAACACGTGTGCATTCGATACTTCTACAGCTCACAATATTTCTGCATAACATTTTTCGCATTACTGAGCAGGAGCTTCACCGTTTTCATCTTTACATACTAAAATAAGCTCCATTTAACACGGATTTGAAGGTCAGATTAATAATAGTCATGGTGTTAATTCAGGTGCGCCAACTGTTCGCATTTTTTCCCAAACCAAACATTTCTTCACTGATAACACGTTTTTGGTGAGTGCAAGAGAGAACCACTCGTGATATGATTCGTGTCCCGAGATCCCTGATATAAGATACCTTTGTTCCTTCACAACTAAAGGTGATTTTGTCCCTCACTTTCCGCATTTTTTTTCAAAAATTCTTTATCATATTTCCGGTTAACTTTTTGAATGCAGTGTACGCATTCTGATATAACTATCAAAAAGAGCGGTGAGCATTTCTTTGAACTTCGAAAAACTCAAGCGTGCTCACAATAGCGAGTGGGAGAGCAAATCATTTCCAAATAATGGATTGTCACTAGAATAGACGTGACATCCACATCTCGTCAATAGTGGAGATATGACACGAGCTCAGTAATCCGTTACAAGATATCCGAACAAATGTCCTATCTTGCTTCGCTTTGTCATCACAAGAAAGAATTTCGCAACAATTTTTGAAAACTCTTATTTCAACTTCTCTGATGAAGTCTGTCGGATACCTTTCCCGTACATGTGCAACATTTTAGTAACACCACAAAACAAAGTATTTTCTGTCCTTCTATATTGTATCTTGAACTTCTTCGTTTTCCTCGACTACCAATGTGCTTGGCTTGACTTCCACTAAGTTGCATGAGCTAACTGAAACTCTTCACAGACTAAGAATGTAGATAGGGTGCAAGAAAGAGACGTCCTGCAATACCCTACGACAAAAACTAGTTATTCCGGAGTCATGAGAACAGTTTCTTTCATCTTTAGTTATATCGGGTAATTTTTCCATGAGATAAAGGTATACAGAATATTTTAGCAAAAGATATGCGATTGTGAGAAGCAATTATAAAGATACTGAAGAAAAGAGATTAAAACTTCTCAGATTGCATCTTAAGAGTATTGGACAAGTACTTTCAGATGAAATATAATTAAGTTGGAAGAAAACATTAAGTTGTGACGAAGTGTGTGTGTTTTTAGACAATATCTAACTTGTGTAAAACTGATAAATTTGTAAGGGGGTATAAATAAAACTGAATATATAATGTCTTGAAAAAATCTAGATGTAGTAACGTGACGATTACTGTTTTCAGAGGTAATATGCAAATACGAAATTGTAAGAGACAGTAATGGGTTCCATAGTTTCTTAATCCGCCGCTGCATTCTCATTTCCGCAACTGGATGAGAAAAACATACATGTGGGGATGAAGGATAGGAAGAAGAATACGGTAGATGGGAAGGCGCCGACCTCCTAATCAACGACGAGAATCCACCAAGTCCGCACGCCAGCCGTTGCAAGCTTGTTGTTCCTGATTGTTTCTCTTTCTCTCTCTCCTCGTTTCACAATCCATCCGATAGACAGCGCTGTCGGGCACTGCAGAAGCATTCCATCTCGCGAAAGACGCGGCGAGAGCTTAATACTCCACGCTTCATGTTTTAATGCATGAAGGGAATAATTACGAATAAACGATTCTACTGTCATTGACAGGAATGTTTTTATATGTCTGTTCAATAAACAATAAAGGAATTCAGTTTATCATCCAGTGATGTAACTTTTTTTCTCCGGAAACTGGGTAGGTATGGGAAGGCTTTCGTATCATAAAAACTAGCACAAGAGCTAAAAAGTGGAACACATAAATTAAAGCCAACAACAATTGTTTGATTCGAACTAAAGTTAAGTGTGTTCTTGCTTCAAGAATGGTACATTTGAGAGAGTAGAAGTGTTATCACATTTGCTTAGGTTTTTTTTAAATCACTGAGGTATTTCCATTGAAGATTTAGAACTTAAATTGTGAAATAACTTCTTACTGTTCCACCACCACATTCCTACCTCAAGACTACCTCAATACTCTAAAATCATTGACTTAGGTAAATAAACTAAGTAAATGGAATATACAGCACATTCATCAAGTTAACTGCATTTTGAATCAAGGGACTGAATACAAAAACGTCTTCATAAGGGCAGTATCCATATTTTTATGATCCATTTTTTTAGAAAATGTAATTACTTTTTAATTCTACAACAAATTTCTATCGCAGTTTTCCAAGTAATAATTTTCTGAAACACACCTTTGAGAGAATAAATGAAACACACTCCTTTCGTTTTAACATTGATCAATTTGGTCATGAAAGGAAATGTTTGTGATTGACAAACCAAAAAGAAATATATTACAGACTCAATTTCGTCTTTCGTAAATACAATAAATAAGATTTCAAAAAGTAAATGTTTGTGCAAGTATTAGATATTCAGTTTCAGAAAAATAATTGGTGTTGACAGTGAGTGAAAAGAACACCCACCACCTTCAAACTTTCATTTTTTTAAATAAAAAATGTGACTCTTTGTAAACAAAAATCTTCACCCAACACAAAAAGAGTGATAGAACTTGTTAAAAATAGATTTAAATAAGGACACATTTCACTTATGTACACCAAGGGAAAATGACCAAAATGAGACATCTCTTTAATGCACCCTAACGTAATTTTCGGACCGGGTGGCGTAACCAAAAAGTAAAATCAGTCCTCATTCACAAAGCTCACGTGATAGAAAAAGATTCATGAAAGGTAAATTACGTTTTCGTCTGATTTAAAATATATCAGACGGAATTGAAAAGGGGTATTGATTGCGAAAAAATACCACTGTTTTCTCTTTTTAAGAGTTATCTAACACTTTTTCTACGTCTTTCTTCTGTTAAATCTCTTTGGTCACGAGATATTTCCTACAGATACCAAGTTTTAATCGTAAGGAATGAGAGGGAAATCATATTTGTTTCTTCTATCTGAAATTATCCAGGGTTGCATGGGAGTTAGAACCGGTTTCACATAATTTATGAAGTTAGATTCACAAAATATCAGGATATAAATAGAAATAGCATAATCGTAGAGAAAACAAATGTGTACATTTATAAAGAAATATCTGTTCAAAATGTAAAAGTGATTTTATTGGGTTTTTAGTAAAATTTCAACCACTCATGGAGTAATATTAGTTTTTGATACTTCCACACAAATAACCCTCCATTAACGAACTTCTTATGGAGAAGCTCACATGCTCATTGAATGGTAGACACCACTTTCACAAGAAACGCATTAATTTTCGATCGCGAATGTTGGATAAAAATTAAACACACTTCGTCAACTTCAAACAAATATTTTATAATTAGTTTATTTCCTTAAACCATACCACATCAGTAAAGAATTGGCAGTAAACTATTTGTCTGAAGTTGAGAAAAGTGTTTTTATTTAGTTAATCGATGAAGGACAATATATTCAGTTTTCGGTTTCAACGTGTGGTTTTTTTTTCACGAAATCTCATTTAAGAGTGAATATTTGGGAAGATATCTTAGGAGGAGGATTTTGAAGGAACCTAACAAATTAATTACTTGTTATCACGTGCTTAAAAACGTTAACTTGTTCCCAGCAATTTATTGAGAACCCATATCTTGCTATTGAAATGTTGAAAACTTATTTTAAGTTATCGTTATTCTTACAAAAATTGTATAGAATGTTTAAATTGTATGGCATCTCATCAAAAACGTATAAATATTTTCTCTTTTAATTTTTCTCCTTCATCAAATATTGTTTATCTCTTTTATGTAAATTCACTATAAAATATACATTTCAAATACATTTGAATTTGAATAAATTCGTCGTGAAATGCAGGACAGTGTTATTTTCAGATGGCAAAATGTTATTTGCTACTAAATATATACTAAGCTTATATAAATGTTGTAATTAACTGAATATTTGAGGCTTGTAATGATACGTTTCAGGTTTGTAATTTACGACAGTTCAGTCAAATCATGTAGTTTCAGGTATTCGCCGTGAAAGGTCATTAAAATGCTCATCAGCAAATGAGATAACCAAAAACTAATTTTCCGACAAAACTCGCGCGTAAATTGAATTTCGATTTTATTTGTGGTACTATTTTTTAGGAGAATTTGCGAAGAAAAAAACCCAGGTAGACAAAAGCGTATGATCACATGTGAAAAGGGATGATTTCGTTCTCTCAAGATTGCGACCATCAATTCCATAAAAAAATCAAGGAAAACAGGCGGAAAAATAAGTTTTTTAAGTACATGTAGCCCAAAAATTATAAAAATGTTACAATTACAAGTTTAAAATGAGTAAGAATTTTTCTGTCACTAATCATTGGCAAGACAGAGAAAACGAGTTGATGAAATTTGAATTAAATTAAACAACTTCTACCATTGTTTCGGCAATCTCAAATGTTAGTTAAACTAGGGCATAATTCTAATACTTTCTTCTCTTAATTGACTGAAATTGATTGAATCAACTACGAAAAAGTAAAGAAAATATTTTTATCAAAAACTGAGGGTTGTTTGAATAAAAAATTTCATCGAGAAACGCAAAATAATTTTTGCAGCCCACTAAATAAAACTTACGTGACTTGATATATTTAAAAAATCGAACCAATGAGAAGACAACTTAATTTTTGCGGAATGCAACATAACACTAAGACGAAAATTTCTCATGCTCCATTCAAATCCGAAAACTCCCATACAATTTAATAAATGCGTTTTTTTTTTAGAATATACATAATTTTGAATGTTTTTCAAGTTGAGTAAAGATATACTCAGCGAAAAGACTTTTTCAGCCCTTCCCTTGACGTTAGCCGCATGCGTCATGCGGAAGGTTAAGGCATGGCAGCTGGTGAAAGTTACGGAGATTGAGAACCCGCCATAGAGCAAGCAGGCAAAAGGAATGATAAACATCTTGGCTCATTGCCCAGTGTCCATCTCCAACGCCAAATGACCAAATAATGATATTAAAACCTCTTTTAAGCTCCAGTTACTGATGGGAGCAAAACATTATGTTAAAGCATTTGGAAATGTTGCTTTCAAACAAAGAGGGTGAGGCGTGACTTGACAGAACAAGTTATCCTTATCATCATAAATCTTATCTTTAGAAAATGGATATGTAGCTAATACTGCGATATCGTCTGCTCTGGAGTTTGCGAGTAGAGCGCGAGATCTATGCACTGCACTATAGATTCAGTCTCCTCATCCCTTCCATTTCCCTTCATATTCCTGGGAAAACACGGGGAAGCGCACGCGGGACAGTCAAGATACGTCCAACGAGCGCATTGAGTTATGCAACAAAAAATAAATCTGGACACTTGTACAGGAGGAGATATCTCATCACGATAACTTATTTTGAAAAGATAACATTTTGTAAATATTTCAACTTCTACCATCATATTTAATAAATCGCAAAGTATGAGGAATAATTGCAAATATTATTTTCCGACCTTCAGAAAAATCGGAATCTTACATTTTGAGTACTACTTTTTTAATTTCTCGAATAATTTGTTAAAATAATAGTTAAATTTGAATTGCAGTAACGACTTCTCCGATATCACATTAACTATTGCCCCTCTGTCCTTCCACGTGAGAGTATACAAAGTGAGTCAATAACAATAAACCCTCGAATAACTCCAAAGATAATGAAGTACGCTACGATTTATTTTAGTAAAAAGCATATCACGAGTTATTGTAATGAAAAACGTATTTCGCTAGATTTATTCATTTAGGGGATATTTAAGATTTTCGCTCTTACTGACTCACTCTGTTTATTAAAAAAACACATTTTACCTAGTATTGTGATTGTTCAACTTCTCTAGGACTTATGTGTCGAAACTGCAATTATGGAGCTGCTGCTTTTAATATTGAAACAAGAGCATTTCGTAAAAATATTATTTTAAGAATCCCTTAAAAACAAAAAAAACGGAAAGAACTATCTATTCAAGACGCAGAACATGGCTTAGGAAAAATATATGTATTTTACTTAAGAAAGCAAGTTAATGGCATTGTGCCAGAAGTCTGAAGTAGTGTGAAGTAAATTGTACCAACGTTCAATAAAGTACACTTAATATTATTTATGAAGAATGAGCACAAATATATAGACTGAATGTCATTACAGAGAATTCTAACGAAGAAATACATGAACCATTACTCGTACAACAACTCTAAAGAAATTGCTTTGTTTTTTACTAGTTACTTAACTCCTCATTTCCTTTCTACTTTCCTAACTGTCTGTTTACATGATTTTGTAATACTTTTCACGATGTTGTCCATTGTTTCGTGCATCGCCAAAGCAGATTAAGTAAAGCAGATTAAGCAGGTACGCTCCATTCATACACTGGTTTGTTACCAATGATACGTGGAATACGACTGCCCCATTAATGTCTGAACACAACACGACAATTCTCTGTCCATTTTCCAAATTCACCAAATTAGTTGCGTTACTGCACAACAATGCATGTAGGCGCAATGTAATATGACTGAATGGTATCCTCGGTTTTGTATTAATTGCATGTGACACGATCATATACGGTGGTTTTAGAGTTGTATATATCTACTCAAAATCCTTTCTGGCCTAAAAATTGAATATTTGTGTCGAATGGACAAGGTACTGTTATAATTCACCAAAAATTATATTTTCATGAACGTTTTACTATATCCTCATTAGATAATACTCGTTATTGAAAGTCAATAAAATAATAACAACTTTAACAAACAAAAACATTAACTCAGAACACTATTGCATGAAGAACTAAACAACTACATATATTTGCTTATGCAGGAAAATATTTTTACCAACTCAAATAACAAGAATTTTGATAGATAATTTTCCTTCCAATTTAGCAAATTTCTATCAGACTGGGAAACGTTTATGCCAGAGATAAACAACCAGAATTGATATTCCCTATAAAGAATTTCAAATAAAAAAATCATTTTCGAGTTGGTTCATTCCTCATGTCAACAGAATAATGGAATCTCAGCGCAAAATATTTGCTCCATTTTCAATCCCAGAGCGCGTTCATCTTGTCAACGTGTTTTCTCCTTGACTCCCCGAAGGCTGCAGCTGTTGAGGTAGGCCTTGGGAAACCGCAATCTACAAGAAATTGGGTAGGACGCGACGGGAATTTCACTGCTGCTTGGATGCCTGGCGTGCCTTCTCACTCATCATCTATGAGAAAAGGGCTTCTCGAAGTGATTGGAAAACGGTCTCGTGGGGCTGAACCAACAAATTATGGATGGCATTCTTTCGTCACCAAAGGCACGTCAGCGAACTATGTAGAAATTCGGGAGTCGTTCACATAAGATGAATTGGATCTATTTCATTTATGAACCATACTTTTTCTTGTTCTTACTAGAACGCGTTCTTACTAGACCTTTTTTTATCAGAGGAAAACTTATAATTTACGTGACAAAAATTGTTCTCGTCTTATCATCATTTAATTTTCCTTTTTTTTCTCATCTTCTCTTCTTCCCCTTCATCTTTCTTTTCGTTTACACACTCAAATATATCTGAGTTATGTTTAGGCATATTGTGTTTTCTGCTCACTTTGGTTTCGTTTATGGAATCTCCACCCATCTGGTAGACTCAAAGATTAGATTATATAAAATCAAACACAGAATCCATGGTACTCAATGAACCAACTTTATTGAATTAAAAATTAATAAAAGTTTAGATCTATCTCTATATGTCCTAACAATGTTTTAATTTGTATTATATGTGAGGGTAAAACGTTTCAAAATTTTCTGGGAGGGTTCGGTGCTTTGTCTAAACGCTCTCGTGCAGAAGTTAAATTAACGTAATTTATCATCACCACACAGGAACCAAGAGACTAGAACTTACATTGCTACAAGGACCAAGGTCTCTGCCCTTAATACTCAAGAAAAATGAGAACAAGAGAGAAATAAGGACAAGAAATCTTCCATAAAGTTTATATGTGTTAAGAAGTACCAAGTAAGCTAGCAGATTTATAAGGGTAGGTTATTGTAATGTTTGTCTCTTTAACGTCTCATGTAGTTGTCCTACTAAAAAAATTAATTGAAAACATTTCTTCTCTTTCATTGTAATTTTCGTATTTTCGGGAAAGAAGGTGTATGACAAAAATTTGCTTCCGATTACTCTCCTTATCCACACATTGTTACTTTCTGTTGTAGTAGTCATGAATGAACAAAAAAACCCTTTTTGTGGACAATTATTTAAAAATAGTGTACTCTCTCGTCTTGACTGTTTTACGCGATTTCATCAAATTCTATAAAAATCCATCAATCTTTAGATTTGATCACCGAACAGAATGAATTCATCAAAACATTTCATCATCCAATCCAAATACCAAAACATCCATCTTTATATATTAGATAAATTTACTTGTAATATAAAACTTAGTGGGATGAATTAAAGAACATAAATACCACATGCGTTTTGAAGATGTAGTCATTAAAGAATGGTGCTTACTCATTTGTACTATCTTAACAAAAAGTGAAGACAGAGAATGTTCCAGCACCAGATAGTGTCATAAGACTAAACCATGAAGGGTTTAGTCTTATGCCTTCCGCAGTTACCAGTGCGATTGGAAATGGATTTTAATATTCCAATACATACACCAAATCTTAGTAGAGGTTAGGAAGCATTAGAAGACGTTGCCAATATCAAAAATCTCGAATGGAGACGAAGTGTAATACCTACATAGTCGATGTACGTGTTATTCGATGTACGTGATGTGTCCCATTCACCTTAGCTTAGAGTTTGGGTGTGGATATCAGGGCGACGTTGTTGACGTCACAGCACGACTCCCACATCTCGACCTGTTCGCTGATTCCAGCGCCAGGGAAGACTGTGTAGCTCCACCCCACGCACGCGTCACGTCGTCAGCCAATGATAGGTCGACCTCACCCGTGCACAGTCGTGTCTCAGCCCAAGTCACGGTTCTTGGTATATGTCTATGCTATAAGTAGAATACCGCAAGGATCGCTCAGAGTGCAACTTTTTTTTTTACTTCTTTATCGCGCACTTTTTCAAATTAAGAATAACTGGAAGAAAATTTCCCATCAAATTAACCATATTTTCAGAACTAGCAAATTTTCACCATCCACTTTATATCATTTCACTATTATTTTATTCCATTCACATCATCACAGGTAAATGATCAAAATGAAAATTAATATTTAACAGTTGATTATCTGAAAAAATACGAAAATTATCTAAACGAGTTGTGAAGTCGTAATTCCCAAAAAAAATATAAAACGTCAATTATTTTTATTTTACATGTTCATTTTCGAGATAAAATAATTACTGGCAATTCAAAACGAATTAGTCCTAAATTGCGTTTCACAATGTTAACTTCCTCTCCAGTGACTAATCGAATACACAGAGGTTCAAAAATATTGTATGTTTCAGACACAGAATCACACTCACATAAATGTTGCTTGCGGAAACATTCATTAAGCATTCAAATGTCATCGAAACACAAAAACGATATCTCGGGAAAGACGAAATTAATATCATAAGTAATAAATTCCTATTGTCAATTTCACTGAAGTGACTTTAAGATGCTAAAAACGCTTTTACTTAGTTACCTATGATTCAACGCATAACCCACGTTGGGTGCAGAAAACACTCTCTGGATATTTGTTCGTTCAATTGTTAATAGAACTGATTTTCAGACAGAAATCGTGGTTAGCGATAGTCGTATGAAAAATATAAAACCATTACCTGCAGAGTCGAACCTTCATTAGAAGCCTGTAATACAATTTGAGTAATACCAACACAAAAATATTACAATTTTATGAATTTGAGTTTGGTACGGTTTATTTATAGAAGACGAACATCTTTTTAAAGAATAAATATTACAAATAAGTTGTACAAAAATCTCTTAAAAATAAACAGAGCGCACTTAATTCGACACCCAATTAGCAAACAAGGTTGGATTGTCGGGTTCAGTTCCGAATTCTAGATAGGTACGTAACCTTTGCAACTCGTCACTTCCCTAAATATACTCAGACTTGCACCTTACTCGAACCTAAATAAGGAATGGAATAATAACGAGCTGGACATATCACTTGAGATTTTAATTCCATATTTTATGACGAACTTCTTTTAATATTAAGTATCGAATCATCCAGAATTGACATATTTTTTAAATCAATGAAACAAATAAAAAAATATAATATTTATTATAGGTGGAAATATTGCCAAAAACATTTTTTGGTAATTATTGTATATATTTATATTACATTTTATGGTTTACTTGTTTTCAATGTCATTTAAATTTATTTTATCGACTCGCTTCGCTCGCTCGGGGTTTTACTTCCAGTTCTCATTTTGGGCTTCAATCGTAAATGTCTTTCCCTCACAGATACTATATGGCAGTGTTTCCCAACCGACTTTGTCCTATGCCCCACTTAAGCCTTTCTAAATTTCTTATGCCCACCCCTAACACGTACAAAAAATGTTATATTAAAAAATTTAAATGTTCACGAAAGAAAATTGAATGATTTAGGAAGAAATCACATTGAGGAAACACAGAGTGTAAATTTTCAAAACTTATAAAGGAGAACTGAAATTAAAGTCTCCCCATTTTGTTATATTCAGCCGATTTCTTTTTTTAGCAGCAAGTCATTTATGGCACTAAAACCTCATTCAACTAAATATGAAGATGGAAACGGTAACAATAGTTCTCTTGCACATTTGGTTGCATTTGGATACTTGATTTCGGTTTCCTCACAAGGCCATGCCATCGCTCCATTTATATTAAATAAAGTTTTAATAGACTCATCATTTTGCATTTCTGCGAGTTATTCTTGATACTGCATATTTGAAATATGAGACAAATCCATTAGGATTGCCTGCATCATTCAAGTTGGGAAATCAATTTGTTTCAAATCAGAAAATCTTTCTCTGAAATTTGCTAATAAAATTTTCAGATGATCAACAATAACAGCTATACATTCACATTTTCAATCTTTTCAAAATTTTCGTTGTAAATATGACTGACATTATTCAATAAAGGTAATAAAACGAAATATCTTAGCTTATGCATCGACAAGAATTTTATATTTATCTTTGAAGTTGTTTATTTAACATATTTAGTTTTTAAAAGACATCGACTAAATAATTCACAAATGCCTTACCATCGACCGTTAACAGTTTTTTCATTTCAGGTTTGTTGTTTAAAAAGCGCTGAGAGTATCAAATAGTCCCATAAATCTTTTGAAGCAGTTCCCTTTCGAGTGCCATCTTACTTCAGTGAGAAGTATAAGTCTCACATGGTCTTCATTTTGTTCCTCACAAAATAACTTGAAGAGACGTTCATATTTGCCATTAGCTGTAATAGCATTGGTACACTTACAACCAAATTTAGTACTTCATTTAGATCAAGTGAAATGTTCTTAGCTACCATGTTTTCCCTGTAAATAACACAATGTAGAAGAAGCATTTCTGGATTCTCATCTTTCACCAATTTTAGGTAACCATTTTTCTTCCCCATCATATTAGGAGCACCATCTGCAGCACAAGATGTTATATTCTTCATTGGTATATTATTGACATCTAAGTAATTTGTTAGCTTACTATATATGTCTTTGGAGGTAGTGGTGCTTTCTATTGGTTTACAGAACAACATTTCTTCAGGAAAATCTCCTTTATCAATATATCGTACGTATGTTATAAGTACGGCCTCACTGTCTCTCAATGTTGATTTATCAATTTGCAGAGCGAATTTTCTTGTTTTCAACTTTTCAACAAGTTTTATTTCAATACCCTCACTCATTTCATCTATTCTTCTGCTAACAGTATTGTTACTTAGGGGCATAGCTTTGACGTCGTTGTTAACTTTCTCCAGAACCGTTTTAAGAAATGTTGATATTGATGGTTTGATTAAATTCTCCCGTACAGTATTTTCTCAGATTTTGCGATAAGTAATGAAATTTGATAACTAACTTCAAAAGTACGATTGATAGTTGCATTATGAGCAGTACATAGAGACGTTAATGTTAGTCTTTTATCAATTTTTTTCTTAAAGTAATTCAAATCTGAATTAATACGAGCATTATGCTTCTCTATGATGTTGTATCAGTTGTCCGCGCCTGCACCGGAATGATGCTCATCGTGGATGGGCTGCACGGTTTAATTGGTTACAAGTCCTTCTGTAACATAGACTACGGTCTCCGGCGACTTAGGCTCTCATTAATGGGGAAAAGTGGAAGTAGAGGTAGAAATTAGGTAGAGATGATAGGATAAATTAATGGGAGTAATGACAGTGTTTTGGGTGAGAAAGATAAGACTGAGGTGAAAGGATGATGTTGAAAATGGATAGTTAAGGGTAGAATGAGGGAATGGGAAGTTGAAGTATGTCTGAAGGATACCGACGGTGAGCACGGGGTATGAGCATTATGTTTCGCCTTCAAATGTGCCGCCTCAAGACGACCTCGTTTCATTGATTCGTTGATCAAGCATTGTTGCCATAAATGACAAAAAGGTGAACGTTCATCGTGGACAGCGGGAATGAAACTAAATTTTAAATATTCCTCCGAATACTGACGAATTTCTTTCTTGCTTGCACACTCATTTCACCATGGGCTGAAAGAAAGAAACATAAGATCCATTCAAAATTTAATAATAATATATGAACTGGAGTAAACGTAGCCAAAAAAAGGTATATTTAAATATGTATGGCTCATTTACCCCACCGCAAAATCTTTTTTATTTGACAAATTTTTCTGGACAATGATGCTTCTGAAACTGAAATTAATAAAAAATACCAATTGAATTTACATACCATTTATATATCACACAAGAAGACTTTCCCCACAATTTAAAGGGCAATTTATTTCAAATTAACACAAACGGTGAATGCTGAGCGTTACTGCGAAATACTGCAGAAACTGAGATTCCAGTATAACGAGTAGTTCATCTCTTACGTCTGACAATGAAATCACGCCTACTAACATAGCGGTCTGAAATTACTTATACTGGACCCAGCTCGAGTAGCGTCAGAGTCGCCATACGGTTAACTGAAACTCTGGACGTGTCCATTTTCGAATTGCCCCACATAACAATCGAATTGCCACCCCCTCCCCCATGTGGGGCGTGGGTTCCACGTTGGGAAACACTGCCCTATGGGGTTTTGACCAAGCCAGGTTCCAAACGTATCTCATACATCGACATCAATGTAATTTACACTTCAGTGCTTTCTTATGGGAAAAACTCGGGTTGATTTCCAATTTATCACGTGTTCTAGTGTGCCGGTTGGTAATGAAGTTATCGTTGTGTATACACTTGAGTCAAGGGCTACACGTTGAAATTTTTTAAATTTAGTTTGATTGTACTAAATACACTAAAATAATACCGTGAGAAGAGTAGTTTACCGTTTTTTATACTATCTCCATTTTTGAGGACAGACATTTTATGAAATTTCAATTTATTTTGAAGATGGGTCTCATACGTGCTCAAATGTATATAAGAAATTTCAAGGTGTATAGTATTGTTTTGGTGCCTTATCTTCGAAAAACATTCCATTGAAATGGATTCAAGGTAACAACCGTCTCTCTCCATGGTTTCGTGGCGTAATCTGTGTTCTTCAGAGTTCCCCACTGAAAGGAGTCTAGCGGCGTTCAGGTCAGGAGATTCAGGTGAATACTTGACACTCCCCCGACAGTCTATCCCTCTCTCAACAAATGTTTCATCAAGGAATTAATGCACGTCTCGATGGCAATATGACGTTGTGTCTTCTTGAAACAAACAATCTTCGTCTGTGAAGAGTTGGTGAGCTGGCACAAAATCTTGTGAAAATTTGTACTACTGAAAATATGTATCTCTCAAACTTGTCCCGTAATTTTGTACGCGTACAAGTGATGGTGGCGCAGTACCAAATTATTCCCATAATTATCTCTGCAATTCTTTCATGTTCTCACATTCCCAAGAACACATTAAAATTCACTTCCGTCGCTCAAAGGAAAGATTTCCAACTATCTTGTCAACTAGTTGTCCCTACTGACCACTGAATTAAAAATAAAAGATAAAAAATAAATGGCAATAAACACTTATCATAACAGCTCCTAATATAAAAAGTCCCACCAGGTTATCTGAAATACTTTCTCTGTTATTAAAATTAAAACACTGTAGACGCCTTTGTGGGAAACTCTGTATGTACCTACTTGTGTTAATATATTCATGAAAAGAAATGTTTGTGACATTCACCCATGTTTTTGATTTTATTTTCGATTTTCAACTATCATGATTCGTGTCTTGTCTAATCATTCTGCCTATGACATTCACTAGCATTTTTATCTATTTTTGTTCATATTCAAAAATATATTTACGTAGACTCCATCATGGTCTAATATAGTTGTTTAAAAGTTATTCTCACATTATGAGAGGAGTGCTTAGAATATAATGGACGGAGTTATGCATATACGGTGACGAAAATGTTTTGACATGATCTCTCACGTGGTAGAACATGACCACTAAAGCTCAATGAATACTACGTAGTCACACTCTCACTACTGACTACGAGAACAACTCAAAGAGGAGATAGCTCCTAGTTGCGATATATGAAAATAAACATGCCGGTTTTTTTAAAACAAGTGTGAAGAACAGTTTAATGTAATTCATTTTCATCAGAAAACCAACGCAAAATATTGTCAAGAGGATCCAATATACAAAGAAAAATAGCACGATGAGATCAGAACAAAATTAGTCCTATAAGGCACGAAAAAAAACAGAATGGGAGGATAGCGTATGATTTTAATTCTAGTTGGAGTAAATGTTGTTTTTTTTACACAGGATAATCGAAAAACAACCCATTTGATCTTTTCGTCTTATTTCAGCTTTCAGAATGTGTAATGGGTGTGTTACTTCACTCATCCAAACACATTACGCACGACTTCACAAGGCTCTGTACTGGTCTCATGAACAAATCGCACGAAAGCATTTTGAGTGATAAGAATTTCACAGAAAATATTCTATTGAAATAGTATAGAGATGCCCAAACAAGAATATATATATTTCACCTGTATAAAATACTCAAAATCAACGATTTTATAACTATAAAATATAAACTAACCGGACGCAAATGTAAACTAACCGGGTAAGAGAAACCTGATACTGTACTACAATTCACCAAACCAAATTTTTCCTGTTACGTCGAATGAAAATGGGAGACAGGACCGGGATTCGAACCCGGGACCTTGAGCTCTACGCGCTCATGCGCCTACCAACTGCGCCATCCCGTTCGCCTCTCGGGCCCGTCTACCATTCTCATTCAATGTCTCGGGCCCGTCTACCATTCTCAGAGATTTCTATGTTTGCAAATTTTTCCGTAAAACCATTTCGTTATGTTTCAATGAATTTCAAAAAAAATGAGAAATGATACAACGCCAATGAGTTAGAAAATGCCTGGAGCGCAATAAGCTAATTTACTCCCCGGGAGCAACCAAGGGATCATTCCATTCAATCCTATCCCAAAGAAAAGAGAAAAAAACCGGGGGCAGATGGGGCAACTGATATACTCAAATCATGGCACGGTTGAGTGAGTTTAAAAAGTAAATAAATAGAAATGACAATAATAAATAAATTATATAATAATAAAAATAAATAATATTGTTATTATAAATAAACTTAAAAAGAGTCATGATTAATAGAAATCAACGTTAAGCATGAAATAACATAATTTTTCATTAAAAATGTACTTACTATGTAACATTGTGATAAATACAAGGGATCTTAACGATATACCATTATTCTTCTAATAACTAACTGAAATGTAAATATATTTTATGGGATGCTTAAAACAGGTAACTGTCCTTCATTAAAATCTACAAATTCCATGATATTATAGAAGAAACAGTGCAGAAAGAAGTTTTTTAATGTTTATTTCAAGTGATTAATTCTAGAGATATTTTTACAACTTTCGGAAGAGATTTATACCGCAGAATTCTGGAAAACTCGCAGCCTTTTTGCAGAGTTTAGTTAAAACGCAATGACGGTAAATGATATTCTATTTTTTATTTCAGTATAACCTTGAAAATATAGATTCATCTTATTTTTAGTAATATCTGAAATTTAGAAAACACATATCTATATTTTATCATTTATCAAAATATTTTCTCTATTCTTCGACACATTACAAATGAATCAATGTAACCGAGTTGGAAATGTTAATTGTTGAATAATATATTTCAAACACGTCTATTTTAATGAAATACATTTACCTTTTTCTCAGAAAAATTACAAAAAGTTTAGCTAAATGCTGGTATATTATCCCACCTAATACAGATATAGGAGGCAATTAGTATTACTGTGGGCAGAAAATTTGTACTACGTGCGCAGGAAATTAAGGTCCCTTTTCCTAACAAACAAATGATCATAAACAACCGTCCTAGTACTCAGGTACTACCTAAACACATCTGAAACAAACTCTATGACGTCACTAGGGAATTGCAATAGTTCGGCAAAGGGATCCTGGTCAGTAGGAGAGAGATTGCACTTGTCGATCACAAAGGGCACTGAGAGTAATTGGAAACCATTACAAGAGGTCCTCCATCCCCCACTCGTCATACTGAATTCTCGCTCTCACTTACTGAGAGCTCACTTCACACCGAAACCTCTCCTGCAATCTCATCCTCTCCATCCTACAGCATCAAATTGCCTTTTTTAGTTAGTAATTTTAATATCATAGAGTTTTTCATTCTTGGAATACAAAAAGATTTGAAGTACATAAATGAGATACATTATATTTTAATGTTTGCATTATTTTGACTAAAATGTACAAAGAAAAAGGAAGAAACATCTAGAACTAGTGTGAAATGTTATATTAAAGTATCATTCTAAAATATACATCGCATGTTCACATCCAGGCTCAATCAAAGGTCTACATTTAGAACATCAACATGGTAATAAATCTGTTTTCTCTGTAATATGTTTGCTGGAACAGTCATATTTCTTGTTATTTCCTCATTGATGATCCAATATTTCTGTAAACTAATTTAATATCAACTTTACTTCCTTAAATATATTTCTTTTTTTTATTCTGCGTAATTAATAAGCACGAAGGCTCCTGGCTGCAGTGCGCAACACGTCTAGTCGTCTCTTGTTGCACGCTGACGTCATAGCTCGTTCGGTCACGGGTGCGCAGTGCATGCTTCCTCTGCCCGGGCCTCCGAGCACGGCAGCGCTCGACGCGTCTGTGGCCACGCCCTCCTCCATTCACGGTTCTGCTCTTACGGGTCATTCATGTTTCCACACAGGCAAGTTTTATATTTAGACCTATTAGTTTTCCTCGTCGCTCTGTGATTTCATTTGTAAAATTTTGTTTTTTGATTTCAATGTTAAACAGTCAACATAAAATATCGGTACGGGATTATTCAGCTACCCACGAAGAAAAGTCTTGTCCCTGGATTCGGAAGGTTTTATCCCTGAAAATGACTGCAAAGAGAATGTCAACAACATATGGTTCCCAATTCGCTCTAAAACTCACAAGTAAACAAACTTTGATTTAAAAGCTTGATTGTATTATAATTTCGATTGCATTAGTTACATTTTGTTGGACCTATTTGAATTTAATTTCAAAAAAGCAGATAACAACTTCATGTTGTCCTGTGGAAGACAATAAACGAGTTTACACTCCGATAGTATCCCATCAATTTCAACCAAGGGTCCTGAGGCAGCGGTGGATTTATCATTACTGTCCCCCAAGGCAAAATCATGGACTATCGTCATCAGTCGATTCTTGTTCCCTTTCATCTTCGGAATCTGGAACGCCTCACCAAAGAGATCCCCGTTGCTATTCCTGGTATCCAATCTACATTTCCCTGTAACGTCAACGTGAGTAGAGCACACGTTCCACAAATACCTGAGACTAAAGGTCATTTGATTTGATTTTTGCAACTTATCACTCTTTAAATCTGTTTTATATGTATCTGTTTGGTTTAAGATCACCTCCCTCTCGGTCCTCAACAATCCCGTATGAATTTCACACATGTAAATTGCCCAAAAATACTAGTGAAAAAGGGAAAATATGTAGAGGCTCAGGCAAATAAATTATCACGTTTGCGCACAGTTCGAAGTTTTGTCTAAAACCACTTTTGATGTGTGTAAATGATACTATATATCTTTAGAGTAACAAATCGGAGTCATTTTCTTCTAATTGGAAAATATAGTTCATTTACACATTACTTGATATCTTCTAAGACATAAATTAACATTTCATTCTAAACGTGTGTAATTAGTTTAATTAACAAAACTATGTAATAAATGGTATTCGAAACCCTGAAGATTAAAAAATGCGTTATATGGCGAGATAATATTATATTTAATAATACATTCTTACTGTTTGGAGATCAAAATTCCCTAAGCTCTCGGTCATAGTTTACGAGATACTATAACGAAGAATCCATCGCAAAAAAGATTGACAAGAAGCAATTTAATCTACTTAACGGAAATCACTTCGTATAATCCAAATAAACATTGTTAGGCCATACTGGTACTCGAACGCTCCTTCATAAAGCTGGAGTGTCTTAATTGAAGAGCAGTACAATCTCCTAGTTTACGCATCGTGATTCCAGTGACTGACCCATCTCTTGTCCTCTTGAGCTGAGTAACTGAGCGAGACTGCACTAGAGAGCGTTGGTGTAGCTGCACTCGTAACGTTTGAATTAAACAAGTGAATGCAGCGGCGTGTGTCTCTGGGTCCTTCCGCACTGCGGCGCAGTACGTGAAGTGCGAAAGGAGGGGTGGTTGAAGGACGAAGAGGAAGAGGTATGAAAGGCGAAGGAGGTACAGGGGTTCACAAGTAACAAAAAATAACAAGTGAAGTAGTCGGAAAATAATCGCCAAAGAAAACTGACAGAAGAGAAGTCCGTGGAAGTGCTCGTTGGAAATTAATATTTATGCTGTAAAATTGTTTCTCAATGAAATCTATTAGAGCTGATATGCAGAAGCAATTGATTGCCCCTAATATTGGAATTTGATTGGACCTCTGTAAATATTGCTTTTCCTCTTACTCCCAACTAGGTAGGAATCTGGGAACAACCGATAATTTCATTAACCACTGTCAGAAATCCTAAATGGGATGAAGACCGTACCTAATTCTAGAAAAAGTATCTTCCATCCCATTTCCTAAAATATCGGAATTTCTTAAAGAAATCCACATTACTAACAGGCAGATTCGACTGGTTTGTTCAGGGAAGCCGTAGAGAAAAAATGTGTTTATTGAAATAAATACCCAAGGTCCATGAAACAATCCGGAAATTTTCAAATATAATATTTACCCTCACTACGGTATTGGGCGGTACCAGCATCTTTGTATGTTTACACCTCATTCCTTGTCTAAAACCTTACAACTTAACTTTAAAATTTTTATTTTTCATATTTCTCTCATCGCATTTTTCTAGTTTCTTCCACTTATATTTCCTCCGTTTTGTCATTTTCACTCATTTTTTAATCTATGTTTCCTTCGCGTGAGAAACAACCGTTCATTGTCCATGACTCATACACTGTTACGGTGTTTATTCGTTTTAATTCATCGTCAATAAATCTAAAGAACACTAATAAAAAATTTGAATATATTTATATAATACATTGTAGATCACCAAATACCTGAGAATATTTGGAACGAAATTTATTTACCTGTTATCTATAACATCGAACAGTGTCCAAAGCAAATTAGAAACTTTGCATTTTTCAAATTCAACTCTTCTTAGAAATTATTGAGATAATTGATACAACAAAATCTCAGAAATAGTTGAATTCATGAAAAAACATTAGATACAGTTTCAATATAAATTGCACACATTCAACTGGAATTTTTCCTTTTTTTTTTTTTTTTTAGGACAATTCCAGACATTCTTTTGCTACTAGTGCAACAAACTGGAGAAAATTATAGAAAAGGATCACGGTAAATAGTTCTACATATATTCAGACCAAGTACAATGTTCAATTCCATATTTCAACTCCTTAATTTCAAGTATTGAATTCTAAGACTATTTTTTACATCAATTCCTTTGTAAACAAAGGTTCTAAATCCCTAAAATTCGAAGTGTACTTTTATACTTCATCCGAGATGCGCAAGTGTAAAGTAAGAGTGCAAATGCGATGTGACCTGGTGAAAGCGTTGGAAACTAGCAGGAGAGAGGTCACGGTTACAAATAGCCTGCTATTCGCCCGGGCGGAAAAGCGCAGTGTCGTGTTGCATTTGCGTCATCAAGCCTTCCCTTCCCTCACATTCGTCTCTCGGATGCCATTGAGCTCATCAATAGACCTTTCTGAAGTACATTTTCTACATGTCCTTCACGTAAATACGTACATACTAGATATCTTTTATTTCCATACACAACTACATTTTCGTGGGTTTCAGTTTTATTTTCACTAATACATAAAATAAATACAGTGAATAAAGAGGAGTAATACCCCCTTTCAGATATTTTTGTCCTTATTGTAATCTTTATTTTCCCCGGATTCCTCAAATAATTTCGCGAACTCTCTTTTCATTTTCCCCTCGAAATTTGCGAAATCATGGCACAAATAATTATACATCCTACAATTTCCTATTACACGTTTTGTACTGTCCTTTGCTCTTGCTGACACAAATTTGAAGGGATTATGTCACGGTAAAATCATATAAAATAGTTGTACTAATATTAAATCTGATAGTGAATAAAATGAAAAAAATATTATATTCAATTATGAAATGTTTGCTTTATAAAATATCACAAATATAAGAGCGTAAATAAAAATACAATATTTTTAAAATTCATAGATTTTATATTCCAACTCTCTTAAAGATAAATATGATTTAACTAATGCGCTCCCGCTGTAATTAGGTATTATTTTGTTTATAATTAAAATGTTTTTTTAAACATCTGTTCTTTTCCCTTTCATGCATTTCAGTCACGATTATAGGTGATTGATAAAAACCAATGGTTGACAAAAGTCTTTCACAATATTACGTACTGCAATAGCTCAATTTTTACTAATAATTTATAATCAGATTTTCATACTTCAGAAGATCTGTAAATTAATGATGAATCCATACTTTTTCAAGTTTTATAATTTTTATTGAAAAACTATTTTTTTCCTGAATCAAAAGTGCTATTTTTTACTAGTTGCTAAATGAAAATTATTAATCTCACAAAAAATTTGATTTCATTTATCGTGGTTTAAACTTCAAAGAGCCGATAAGACGTGCGATGTGACTAAAGTTGTTTTCGTTGGTAAGATGTTTTAAATTAACATATTTTCACATAATTTTGTATTTGTAGAATATTGCAAACCACCTGCTGAATGTGAAGATACTAAGTCTTGTAAAAATGAGCGAGAATTCAATAATGGATGCAGCGTGCTAAATAAAAATAAACAATAAAAATTAAACGAATAGAAATAAAATGGTAGTAATTAGGCGTATACATGACTGGGATGAATAGTTCTACTCATCACAGGTCGATGAGTAGCTCTACATTTCCAAGCGCCTACAAGTCGATAGTGGAGCTCCTAGGCTTTCATGACGTGAAACATAAAATAAAGAAAATAATGTTTCTGTTGTCACGTTCGTCCGGAAATGTGTGAAACTGTTTTAACGAGGTACAACGTTATTTATAATTTTCACCCGCAAGTTAAAAACGTATATTTACACTTTCTTGCAAGCTTTACATTATGCTTCTGTTCTCTTACGTGTGACGCCAACTATCGAAGGACGGAGCTGTAAACCATTTGTCAGAGCAACTCAAGAAAATGGCGGTAGAGAGTCAACAGCAGGTATCTAAAAGCCTTCCATGAGTAAGCACAGAGGTTAACTTCCGGAAAGATTCTAGAACTTCTTCCTCGTTCTTATTATTTACAGGGTTAAACGTATTTGGTATTGCATTTTTTGGCATTTAAGTGTTAAAACTTAAGGTTTTTGGCATTTAAGTGTTAAGAAATGTTATGTACTAATGCATTTCAGTCTTAAACATTGGGTGGGAAATGTATGTACTTTGTGGGGAGCCACTAGATAATAATAATAATATTTATTTCATAATAATACATTTACGTTTTAAAATTGTCCACAAAAAAAATTACAAAATTTAATAACAGTTAACACTCTTGTCGTACTAAAAAATTCATTATTTTATATAACAAGTACTTTTTTACTTTTGTTGGTAGATTTTCAAAGTGGATTCCCTCTCTAAGAGTTTTTTCTCTTGTCTACTCTTCTCTTAATTTTATTGCACTTATCACTTAAAATTTCCATTTTTCATATTTTATTTTTAATTAACAAATTCTTGACTTCTTTTTTCATTACTCGTGTTTGTTTTATATTTCTTAACGACAATGGCATTTTGTTTAACATTTTTGGAGTTAAGAATTTTAATGTTCTTTCTCCATATTTATTATAGACCTTAGGAACTATGAAGAAATTTCTATTTCTCGTTTCATACTTTTTGTCACTTCATATCCTAAATTCTGGTGTATGGTAGCTTTTAGTGATCTTTTGATAGTAAAAGAGGTTTTTCACTGTTATTATTTCATTGGCTTTAAATTTTTCTCCCAACTCTAAATCCTTATTTTTAACTTCTGCAGACAGACATTTTACTTTGCAGGTTCTGTATAATTTCTAAATTAGTGTACGAAGCAGCACTCCAGGATACTATTCCATATCTAATTAAGGATTCAACCAATGAAAAATATATGATTTTTAGCGTAGTGTATGGTAAAATGTCTTTTATTTTTAAGATTATCCGTATGCTGTTTCTAAATTTATTTCCTAATGTACAAATTCGTTCTTTCCAGTTTAAATGCTCATCAAAAATAATGCCGAGATACTTAAAACTTTTAACAAATTCGACTTCATTCTGACGTACAAGAGTTGCACATTCTATGCAGATAGTCATGGTCATGAAAAATTATTTTAGATTTTAATCTAGTAGTATGTGGTGTAGTGAAGTGTATTAATTTCGTTTTTTCTATTATTTACTAAATCTTTATCGTGACACCATTTTAAAAAAATCAGAAATTCTGCCTGTTAAGTCCGTTCTGCATCTTTTTGGTTTTTATTAATGGAAATAATTAAGTTATCATCTGCATATACCATATTCTTCTTCTTATCTGGCACTACAGCCCTTTGTAGGCTTTGACCTTCGCGGAGAGTAGAGCTCGAGCGATTTCTTGACCCCCGCACTAGAATAAGGAGATGAGATCAGCATCTCGCTCCGACCGGTTCGACCCCAGGATAGATCCTGGTACTCATTTTATAGCAGGCTGAGTAGGCCTGGGAGCCAGTCTGGATGTTGAGGCGTGATGAAAATCCAGCATATACCATATACTTACATTTATTAAAATACATTCCTATATCATTAACATATATTGAATATAGAAAAGGTCCAAGGAAACTACCTGGTGCTATTCCTCTATTCAATTCAATTTTTTAACGAACATTTTCTTCAAGTTTTACTAAAAATGATATTCCTGTTAAGTAATTTTGAAACAAAATTAAATTTTTTCCTCTGATTCCAATTTGTTCTAACATATCCAAAAGTTTATTATGATTTATTGTATCGTATGTCTTGGATAAGTCAAGTGATAATGCCAAAACATGATTTCCCTTATTTAATTTTTCATTTAATAGTTCTGCAAGATTTTCAATCAACAAAGTTGAACTATCGTTCTTTTGACAGGCATACAGATTTTTGTCTATAACCATGTACTCTTCCACGAATGTTGCCAAGTTGTCTGCAGTATGTTTTTCTAAGATTTTGCCTGAAGTATTCAAAATTCAAATGGGTCCGTAATTTTCATATAATTTAAAAGAACCTCCTTATGAATAAATTTTATCATTGCTTCTTTTAACCCATTTGGTATTATTCCTTCCCCGATGCAGTCATTTATTAATTTTGCTATCCACGACCAGAATAACTGTAGATTAATATTTCGATCTTTCACTTTAATATGATCTAATCCTGGTGCTTTATTAATATTCATGTCTTTTACTAATTTTGAAATGTCTTCTAAACTAACCATAGATAGATAGAAATAATTGCAAACTCTTTTGTCTGTTATGATTTCCAGAGTTTTAATTGAACACTTATGTACTATTTCTTCTACTTGGATTTTTAAATTCAATGCTAGATTCGTAACTTTATTTAAATTATCATCTTTTGCCAAGTGTTTTTTAACAGTTTCATCAATTGACTGCTTACTTTTAAGTCCCAATAAACTACTTATATTTTTACAAGTTTCTTTCATATCATTTCTGTTTTCATCAAACAGTTTATTGAAATATACCTTTTTCTGTTCATGTACCTTTAATGTAACACTATTTCTTAACTGTTTATTTTCATTTCTTAATCGCTCCTTTTCACCTGTACTCCCTGCAGACAAACTCTTTAGCAGTACATTTTTCCAGTTCTTCATTACATGCTTTTTCTAGCTCATCTCTTATCACTATTTAGAGAAAAATTCACATATTTTACTCTCATTATTTACATTTCCTTTTTCTACATGTGCCATGAAAAGTAATTTTTACTCCCACTAAATAATGATCAGTAATTTTAATTTTAAGTATGAATGGTACTACGTTTTCAAGATTTCCACTAACTGCTACATGATCTAAACAAGATTGAATTAATCTTTTCTCAAGGAATTCCTCTCTAGTTACCTCTTTTACATAGTGTATTATTTTATGTTTCACCAGTGTATCACAGTATTTAGCAGCTATCTTTGAGTTTTTTAGTATATTGATGTCTCCAATCATAATCTTATTAGGTGTTTTGTTTCTTTCCAAAACAAATTCTTACACAGCAATAAATTATTCTGTGCTTTCACTGGATGGTCGATATATGCCATAGATTGAGACATTTACCCTATTGTTGATTTTGATATTTCCAAAACTACTTTCACAATGTTCACTTTCATATTCCTCTAGTTTAAAATTTAGAGTATCTTTAACATACAAAATTAATCCTCCTCCATCTCTCTCTTTTCTAAGATTTGAAACTTGCTGAAAACCTGATAATTTAAAACCTACTATTTTTTCTTATTTCTGAGTCTTAACTTCACTTAACAATATTACCTGAGTCTCATTAACTATTTTACAAATATTCACACAAAATTCATTCCAGTGCTTTCCAATTGACCTAATATTAAATTGTATCTTTAAGGTGAGCCTTTTCCTGATTAAACAGCTCACTCAAATTCTAATCACACACTAGTATTATTGTGTCATTTATTTCTCTATTATCTATAAAACTAAAATCCATAATTAAAAATTTCTAATTAAGTTAGCGTACAATTTACAGCAATTCTAAGTCACTCTCTTTCATAATTTTAACAACACTCCATGCTGCTTCTTTTTTCTCCAAAAATCTTACCGTCTTTAATCCAGATGAATTTATATTGCTTCTCCTTTCTTGTTGTCCTTGTCTTCCAGAAAAGATTCGAAAAGTATGTGGTCAGATGCTCATTAACAAAACCAAAGTCATTGTTATTTTTGGAGTTCAGATCCACGATTTTCACTCTAATTTTTCTTTTCAAAATTTTGTCTCTTATCTTCTAATTATTCAGCACCACAATCATTTTACTATTTTTTTTTTTACATGAACAACACTAGCAATTTCATCTTTTGCAAAGTATTCCATTCCCATTTTTTCCACAAAATTCACCACAATGTCTTTTGGGCATACCTCTCGGAAAATTTCTAGGCCATTTATCTCAATATTGCTTTTTAAGTTTTTCTGCTCCAAACTATTTAATTTTATCTACTTAAAAGTTTTCTTCCTGCTCTCTCATCTACAATTTTTTTGCTTTTCTAAGCTCACTTACCTCCTTTTCTAAGCTCGCTTGACAAGATCATCGTATTTATCACTAAGAAACGATACGGTATTTTCATGTCTATCGTCTGTAAACAAGTCAATTTTTTTGTTGATTTTAAGCACTTGTTGAAGAATTACACAATCACTTCTTCCTTCTTTCTCCTCTGTCTCTCCTTATCCTTTTTCTGTCTGCACCCATTACTCATCTTTCCTTCTTAAAAAAAATAATTAAATACAGAAACTTTGGCTCCAACACACACTAACCTCACTTTTAAACTGCCAAAAACTTGTTTATAAAAAATACGTTCAAAACGTTTTCTTTGTAAAAATTTCTTCTCCTAACAAAACAACCGTTCCAAAGGCTTCTCCTTAACAAATTCACTTCACCCTTGAATCCCACAACTCACCAAAAACCTTATTTCTTTCAAATTAAATATGAGCTTATATGTTCTACGTGATACGTGATAATCGATAGATAGATCTGTAGACACATCATTTAAACTTGATTGAGACAATAGTCGATATCTATGTGAAAGTTACTAATAATTTTGTGACATACGAAACACATTTTAATGTGGTGTTCATTATCATGCTAGTCTTTCGTAAACCAATCATGGACTCGAATAAAGAGAATCGTGCCTTTCTTAGAAAACTTTAAAACGTATCTTAGTTACATGATATCTGTTGCGATTTGGTCGAAAATAGCAACATAGGACAAGTGAACAATCTATCGACTCAAGGCTCTTTCTGCGAATCGAGTGACGTCTCTCGATTGTTGAGCTTCTATGAACTATTTCTCCAAATCTGATAGGTTCATTCAAAATTCACGCCTTTGAGTAAAAAAAGAGTGATATGGGGAAGAAAAGGTATTAATAGATAGTATTAATTAAACATAGTATTAATTGATAAACGGGTCTTTAAAGCATCCTTGAATCCACTGAACTGTATTTTGTTTCCCAGCCAGAACAACTTGAAATAACTTAGCATCACGTATCAAGTCAATCGAACGAGATGGACGATCGATACCCGTAGATCGATACGTAGTCAACCTGTGACGTCACGAGCTACCGCTCGGATCCTTGATGCGGCTAGCTGACTTCCGACGAGTGGACGCTCGCTCTTACTCTCCATACCTCGCTCGGACAGTCATCATCTCATCATTTTCATCGTTAACTTCTCATCCGTCTACAACGCTGATAACTTCTCCTCTTGCTCAAACAGAAGACTTCTGCTGGAAGGTCTTCAGCCGGCTACCGCATATCTCGTTGGCCCCATAATAAGCAATAACTTAGCCCCGAGATAACTTCACGGTCAAATCGTCTCTTGCTCACCTGCTAGCATAGTTTGACCGCGAACAACCCGTCTTTCAACATCAACTGCACGTCAACCCAAATCATCAAATCAACATCAACCCAGCGCCGCCTAGGTCGACCTACAAGGTATTTGGAGAAACGGATCATCCCATATCGTCATCTCATCACTGCATCTTATCTAGTTCTTCAGTTTTATATTCCTTCATTGATTATCTCATTTTAATGCTTATCTTGCTAGTTGAACTTCGTGTTATTAAATTATTTTGTTGGCACTTCTCTTGCTCAACTCCCATCTCAAACACTCTTTTCACACCTCTGATCTTCGAACATCTACTAGAATGTACTGCAGTTTTCCCATAAAATTCTCTAAAGTATCAATGAATTGAAAGCTGTTTCATGGAACCTCTCTTGGTTTGAACCATAGCTAATTGTCGTGGAACAGAGTAATTACATTTTGTAAAATATTACTATATTAATGAGATCACTGTCGAACTACAAAAAGTTGACAAGACATATATGCTGCCTACAGGAGATGCAGTCGTGAACGAATAATATTTTGGTTCATCAAATTTTCAAATAATAAGATAAAAGGTAAATGTTCTTTGTGTCCTATTGACTAAGTCCTCATAACTAAGGGAAATAAAACGTTACAATCGAAGTTCTTAAAGTTAAGTCATAACCCGTTTGAAGTATATATTTGCAGTGGAACCATCATTTGAATTATAGTGTATCTCTTCCAAGAAACACAGCAGGGTTGAGAGTATAATATTTAGAATACTGAATGATAAAATTTTTAAGAAAGTTTTTGACTGGTATCCTATCGCAGCCTCGAAGAGCTGACGATGGACTGATGATGTGCTGATAGGCATTAAATTGCGCAAGTCAAGAATTGGCCGCTGTAATCTAAAGATGGAGAAGACCGAAAGACTGTTTTCGAAGAACAAGAAGTACAAGAACAACAAAAATAACAAGAAGGACAAGAACACAACAAAAAGAAGAAGAAGAAGAAGGGTAATTGCCAAATATGAGGAATCACAATTTTTTCCGAAGTTTTAAGTTCATAATTCTTCTCCCCGGTGGGGGTCAACTCATGCCTCTCTGTCTCGAGAACATTGGAAGAGTCAAAACGCAAATAATTGGAAGAACAAAACAATTTATCCTCTATATCAAATTTTCCACGGTGTTACGATGTTTGTATGGACACTGGAAGGGAATCAAATTTCTTGAAAAAGAGCACTTTGTAAAAAGAAACGTCAAAGAAATCCATAGAAAGAAGAACGAAAAAATCGCTGAAATCAATTTTGATGTTATCGTATTTAATTACAATAAATGTTTTTGATTTAACTACAATTGATTTTGTCGAGCATACCGGAAGTCTGAAATAAATTGTGAAAAATCTTTTCCTAGGAATTACAAACGAAACTATGAGAATGTAGAAGTACCTATGTATACGAATTAATCACTCGGTTTCAGATAGGTATAATAAATCAATAATTATTATTAGAAACATTATTATTTGAACAGAGAATATTAATGCTTTGAATCACAAGATTTATGAAATACACCTCGAAAATAAAGGTCAACAAAAATAAAATGTAAATGTGTAAAATTGAGTAAAATGTAGCAATGTAGAAAAATGAATAAGAAAAACATCGAATTTGGTCGAATATCGAACACACGTAAAAGTGAAACTGGAGCGTAAAAATAGAATTCCACCGACATTCATGAAAAGTTTCTCATACATCAAACTCAGACTGAGTGAAGTTCCGCATTCCATGATTAACAAAAATATAAATATAACAAATAAATGAAATTCATTCCTAGAAAGAAAATTTACAAGCCATTCCTCATTCGAATTATCGCTCGTGTAGGAAATATCAGAGTTTGAAGAAATTATTGGGAACATATCAGCCGTCAAATAGTTAATGCTATTACGTTGTTATTTTATACATGACTACTGATGAGACAAATACGAAATATTTCTTTATATATTTATTTATGAATTATGATTGTCAATGCCAAAGAATATTTCAATTTTCTTTTTCTTAGGAATCCTCGATGTGTTATCCGATATTACATCACAATTGTTCAATTATTTGTATAGTAATTCTCACGCCTACAAACAATAAAACGTACACTTCATGTAATTAGATGCCAACAAATCTGTACCGTTTAATATCCTACAGAGAATTTTTATGGTG
The DNA here is from genome assembly GCA_002313205.1 of Laupala kohalensis. Taxonomy (NCBI): domain Eukaryota; kingdom Metazoa; phylum Arthropoda; class Insecta; order Orthoptera; family Trigonidiidae; genus Laupala; species Laupala kohalensis. Next base: position 382,369 of record NNCF01131014.1, on the reverse strand, counting down.
TAGCGATGTAGATAAGTAATACCTTTTCAGTCAACTAATGGTGCATCAACATTACTCGTTCCTTCAGCTATTTCAGTTCTTGAAGATCAAGACTTGTCTTTCATTCTTGACATTTTAATTAATATTTTCACATTTTCCAGTACCTTTATTTATCGAATAGTTTTAATTTTAGTCCAATGTACTATGTGATTTCATGGTTGCTTCAAGCACAATTATTTTAGCGAAAAGTTCTCTGTGGTTCAGATCATGTGTCGGATTACGAAGATATGTCGTCACCATCAACTACAATTTACAGACCTCACTCAGCCACAAATACTCAACAACAACAACAACAAAAGTTTAACAGACTTTTTATCTATCTCAGAGAAAAAATTAATAAATTCGTGTTAGTGATATAAAATTGAATTCTTCGTAAGTAAACAATTCGTGATACCAAGCTCTACCAAGAATAGTGTTTTGCTTGCGTCCTTTTTATTTCAGAATAGTTTACTTGTGTAGTTGAGGCGACGTGAAAGAGAAGAGACAAAGGGATTCCTGGATGATATCGTTGCAATAGAAAAATGAGACAGACGAAAGAAAGAAGCAGATGGATGGACAGGTGCGTAGGTTGCTCGGAGCCCGGGCTGCTGCGTGGCCCGTGCGCGCACTGACGTCAATGCGCACTAACACGCCCTCTCACAGCTAGGAAGCGACGACATGCGGTTGCAGGGCGTGGCAACGCACGCACACACACAAGCGCGCGCTCACCAGCAATACCAGCAGCTCAAGTCGTTTTCAAGTTCTACAGATTTTATTATTAAATACACGGTTTTATTGAATAACAAAACATCAATTGAAAACTTGAATATTCGAGAACAAATATGAAGGTGATTTGTAGTTACCATTCGTAAATACATAAACGAAATTTTCACGTTTTGCCATGGTTTGTTTGTTTGAACCTTAACTTCTTGACCCTAATCTCTAGGGGACGGAGAGACGAATTCGTTGCCATGGTAACGAGTTTAATTATTAAAATTAGACGGCATGGCTATTATCAGTGAATCTACAAGAAATTACAAAATGTATACTAATGAAATAACAGAATTGAAATTAACAAGATAAATATTTACATAATTTTGTTGTTGTAATGTTTGTATTGTTTTTCTTAAAACTTTTCCACATTTAGAAAATTCATATTTTAAAGTCGTAATATTTGCTTAGTTTATCCTCATTCATTAGATGGACATAAATATTAGTTCACCTTCTGTAATGTCTTGTAGATTCACTGATGACGGCCATACCGTCAAAAACATGTTATGAAATAAATAAATTCGTTACCACAGTAAAACGTGGAAATTTCTTTAATGTATTTCAGTACAAATTAAGATAAAATGACGAAGCACAACTGAAGCTCTACAATGTACGTTTTATCTCATTTCACGGTACTGTAGTGTTTGACGTAATATCACGAAGAAAATTCGAGCGTTTATAACACGGACGGATTATAATGCGTCCTCCGCATCGGCGTAACATAAAATTTAACAAATTTCGCCCATACTGCACAATCTAAAAATTATAATTTTGAACATTATGATGTCTATTGAATATTTTCAAACTTTTTAAATCCTCAAATTAAACGAGTTATTTTATCATTATTGAGAGACAAAAAATCACAAATAACATAAAAACGTTTCTTGTTTTAGTTTGAAAGTTTGAAATTTCTTCCGTAAGTCGATATTTTTATCAAACATATTAATTACTTTATGAGTGATGAACATATAATATTTTTGTTCATCAAATTTGCAAATCACACAAAGACAAAAGGGTTTAAGTGTATTGTTGATAAAAAATTTATAGCTATAGGAAATAATTAAATAACAAGGGCTGTTTAAATAGCCTATGTCATATTTCCTCTCAAAGGGGATTTCCTTACTCGATAACAAATACTTTGTTTTAAAGTTGATATCAGGTGTTATTCTTTAGGGTGATGATTTTATTCTTAAGGAATTTTTCTTGTTTATATCACTAAAAACTCACTAGTCTACCGTCTCTGGATGAACATTGTAGAGGAACCCGAATTCGATGGTCCGTGCCCGATTTTACCATCTAGTTAAACTAAAAACTTAACAAAAAATTCAGTATTGTCTGAAATTGAAGAATTAAATAAATTTTCAATATAATTTTAATCATTTTATATGGAAAACTTCTATATCGAATTCTATATCAGATTCATCATTTCATACGCAAGATTTTTTGCTCTTGTTCTACAAAAGAAGCTAGGTTGATTGGGTTGATTGGTTCAGTCCTCCGCAGTCACTTTTTTACTTTCTCATATACGTAGTATATAGAAAGTATTGTAATCGTGAAAAAATTCAAAAACGAGATTTTTGTGGAAATATCCGTTTTGGTGACTCCTGTTTCCGAAAATGTGGTTTTTGGGTGGACGTCTGTCCGGTCCGTCCGTCTGTACGCAGCACTCCTGACCGAATGGAATTTTTTTTTTCATGTTTCGTATTTAGGGTAGAATTTACTTCCAACATACGCACGTGCTTTCAATATTCTTGAACACAAAGGGCACTTCAAAAGAAAGTCAAAGTACATTTTTGAATATTTTTCAAAAACTGGTCCAATGATTTTGCTTAAATTTTCTGTACGTAAAAGTAGAATTAGTATGCATTAAATCCGCATTAGCGGTATTTCGCTTGAAAGTTTGGCGTAGACGCAGTAAAATAAATTCTACCTGCTACATTTATGCATTTGTTTACTGTTTCAAGCAGCTTGAACAATATTTAGCAGTGTAAATGGTCCAAGCAGACGTAGAATACACTGTTAGTACACTGAAATGAAAGATATGATAATGATAAAATACATAGGACAGAAAACGCACTGAAAATACGAAAATACATAAATTTCTGTCTACAACGAAATTACATTTACACAACACTATTACGATATTTATAAAACTGATATGTCGCTATTTGTTTTGAAATATTATTCTGAATGTTTATTTTACTCTCAAATTTGAAATGTAAGACCGTAATAAGTCCATTCAGTTCCAGACTTTGAGCATGAACAGAGCACTGGAAGAACCGCGCAAGAAATAACCCTTTTTTCTATAGATTTTTTCACTATGTTGCAGACGGAGAAGCGTATATGAGAAAATACGTGCAATGATTTTGCACCATTAGTTGAAAATGGGTTATGTAGCGTTCTATTTTAGCTCATCTACATGGGGCGATAGAAGATAGGATAATGTGTGGTAGGGTTATTGTTAGTACGGTGAGTTAGCTGGGTTTATCAACAGCTTGGCCCACGTGGAGGAGTAGGTTGTAGTTAGAAATAGGAAGAGTTTGTGATAGAAGGATTAGGAGGAGGATGATACAAGGAGGAGAAGGAGGAAGGTTGGCTTTAATGTAACCTCAACTATATGAACTGGAATTTTGAAGGGAAAAGCTACTATTTGTTTCTGGTCCCGCCGGGAATTCAACAGTGACAAGCAAAAGCATGATAGCCCTGAGCCAGCAGAGGTGCACTCACCATGACACCCACAATCCGATGGTATTAGGGCTGACCCTCATTAGAGCAATCTATTGAACTACGTCCTCTACAATTTAAAATAAATTTATAATGTTATAATACGATTCTGTATGTACTACTAACAACAATGGTATCAAATTGATACATAATTCTAAACATGCGAACAATATTGAAATAAGATATTTTATTAATACACATGTTTACATAAACTAACTGCTCCAACAATCATCAGTTAGGGTGAAGTAGACCGTACGATTATGCACCTAGTAATTGTTTTCGCTATTACTTATTATTCAAGTGAAAAGATGGAATCGCAAAAATAAGCTGAATTACACTTTATTGACAAGCGAATAATAAAAATCGTTAAATGGAAAATAGTAACTTCATGAAAAATATACCACAAATATTTAGACAGAAATAAACGTGCGTATTCTTACCAGAAACGGCAAGCACTTATTTTTACCCCGACGGCACATCCTTGCCCTCGTTTATCGTCTAAAGAATCCATCCCAATATTCTCGTTTGTAGACGAGATATTTTATTGATTCAGAATTACATTGCATTTTAAAATAGATATAGAAGAAGAAAAAACACTGGTACGTCCAAAATATCATAAATATAACATGTTCGGTTTTTCATTTTCAGGGTAATATACAAATTAATTCGTAAAATTAAAGAAACGGTACAATATAATACTTCCAGGAGAAGAGTTTAGTGAAGGGCTGGTCTCATAGGCCGATTCGGAGCGAGTTGCGGGGCAACAGCTGGGGCGGACGAAAGAGAGACGCTGCGAAGACGAGAGCATCTGTGGCTCCAATAAGGCGAGAGAAACGTTCTGAAAGTAAACCTTGGTCATCTTTTAATTCTGATTGGGAATATTTGTATCCTTTTGTGAATAGTAGGAGATATGTCGAATTCTTGGCATACCACAAAATATCAAACCACGTAACTAGGTTTAATTTACTTCGACATTATAAGACTAACCGTTCAGAGTACGAGTCCAGAAATGCAGAAAGCAAATCAGTAATACTTGAATCAAAAATTAATTTACCAAAGAAGTTACTTTTATTAATACTTATGTAATTAGTGATGAAACATCAGAAGTATATATCAACCCAATAATCAAGTGATAATCAAACCACCAAGTGTGTGCGATATTTGAGAGTAGGGGCAAATATTTCTTGACACTTCAGTGTAGAACACAAAAGTGTTCTCGCTTTAAACATGTGTTATTTCTGATTAAAACTGGAGAATGTTCCTCATTTCTCAAACACATTTCTATTTCTCGCTCACGAAACTAGACCTAGCAATTCCTTATCCGATTATAATTTAAAATGTGTTCTCAGAAAAAATTGCACACAACATTCAAAAGACCTAGTTAGAGAAAATCAGAAATATATGTAGAAAAAACAATAGCACCATATTTCTCTCATAAACTTTCTGAATATGTTGATTCTCTTATCGTCAATACCAAACTTATTTTCATCTGTTATAAGATACGTTGTAAGAAATTCTTTTATGTCATTTGTGAATTTAAGTTGTTCAATTGTTTTGTTTTGTTTTCATTTGTACATATTGGAGAGTTAAATTTGTTTTTCTTTAAGAATAATATTATGTGAAAATATTATTTGCTTTTGATTACTCCTATAAAACTAATGGAATAGAATGCCTAAATCCCATCATTAAATTGATAACAAATGCATGGGATTCGTCCTATGGTGTGACGAGATACCCGTATTTCTGCAAGATTCACTCCCGCACTCGGATCTGCGAGTGAGAGCAAACCTTTGCGGCTACGTAGAGCGCTAGCGTGAACAGCCCTAGGTGATTCATATATGCGAGGGCAGAGAAATTTTATATTTTGTCTCTTAAGTCTTTTGCCTCCTTTGTACAACCACGTAACGCCATTCCGTTGTTCTATATTATTTGTGAAGCTCAACATATTTCCATTGTAGTAATAATTCCCCTTGATCGATATTTCTACACTGATGCCTAGAGGTATAGCACAATACTACGTAAATACTAAATTAGTACGTAAATGCTAGCAACCATATTAAACCTAAATATACAGCCACGACCAGCTATAATTTTCATAACTACTGATAATGGCCCATTTTACTATGGCTACTCTGGACTTCGTAAGGCCACACTGCAGCGTGATTTTGCATGTTATTTCCTCACTTGTAGACTGGAACTTAGTGAAAGTGATGCAGTGTTAATGAATAAAAGAATTTTATTTCTGCGTTTCCGGTATTTCTTGGCTGGTTAAAGGAAATCTTACAGGATGCCCTTATCCCTGTTATAATGGAAAATCATTACTATCATTACCAGAGTAAAAGAAAGCAAATCTTATTTTCTTCCATAACTGCTCAGGAACAGAAACGGATCAGTAAGTAAAATAACACAAGTACAATTTGTCATAAAGTATTTAATGTTTAGTTTTTAGTAAATGAAATATTCGTTTTGGAATGAATGATAAAGATTGACTTTTATAATGTATTCCGAATCGAATGGAAATAAGTAATTTTGATGAGTAAAAAATGAGGAATCAAAAATTCATTTTTCTTTCTAATTAAAGCATGACCACACTCGCCAGGAACCTTGAATTCCTAGTCTCCTGAAGAAATGTTCCCCTTCATCCAAGTCAGTCTCCCTCCCCACCCTCATTATTGCTAGCCCTCTTCTGCGACCAGCCTCCCAGCTGTGTCAGTGCCGCCATCTGGGCCAAGAAAATTAAACTAAACCAGTTCCGTCTTGTAACTACGAGTCTAATTGTTATGATTCTCTCATTAGATACCAGATGAGCGCTCGGCGCGCGTGCACACAAGGCGTGGAAAGAACACGAGAAGAGACGAGATCGGGGGACGGCGACGCCATTTGCACTAGCAAGTTTCTTCCTTTCACCGTCATGAGCGCTGACATCGCGATCAAATAAATGGGGGAGGGGAACTGAGCATATACGAACTTTTCTTGGAGGCTGGCTTAAGAGGCAGGAACTTAAAAATATTATTCTTGTCAATCATTTAATGTGTTAAAAATTAAATTGAATTTAATAATTAACAATCAAATATATTTCATTTTTAGTATTTTTATCCATTACGTCTTGTAATTTGAAGTTGGCACTCATTGTTTCATTCCTTCCTTTACTCATTTCTTTTCCTTTTTTTTTATTTGCTAACGAATATTTCACGTTTATGGCAACATATCAAGAAAGTCTATTCCATACCTGATTGAACATTGATCCCGAGTCAAAAATAACATCTTTATAAAATTATTTATGAGGTAATAAAGCAAGTATGATTAACCTTTATGTAAGAATCTTCTAAAGAGTGGACAGTGCTGCTAGTAAAATTTATTTACCTTTAAGAAAAGAAATAAAGATATAAGAAATAATTCCTGTGTTTCTCGAGATGAATACTTAAATTTTGATTCAAATATTTGAACAATTGGCATAATTGTGTTGTGAAATAAAGGAAATTTGAAAATGGTATGAACAAAATTGTATAAAATTATTCATGACCATTCAAAACCAATTTACGGGAGCAGAAATAGCTATTTAAATAGTATCGAAATTGTTTGTTAAGTCCAATTAATTATATGCATTATTCCCCAGAAAAAGATGACTAAACTGCGTTGCTTGATCAGATCCACTCAGCTTCTTATGAAACCTCAAAGTGCATGGCCATCAGCTATCTCATCAATTACGTATTGCTTATCTATAAATAACATGACATTTAATACATACTTGTCACTAGAAGATTCACACATACTCAGATAATTTTTGGTGCAGGTGCACGAAAAGTGTTCTCTGTATGTACCAGCTAACTATGAAACCCTGTAAATGGTAAGATAAACATCTAAAACGTTGGCAATTTAGTGTCGTAACTTCCCAAAACCGTATCTTGAAGATATTTTCTTACAAAATAACTATAAATAAGTTTCCCGTAGAACTTCCGCCACGGATATAATTTTAACACTTTGTACCCTGACACTTTGTAAAACAATTTGTTCACTCCTCGATGTTGAAGTAAAATTAACTTAAGTGCAAGTATCCGTAGTTACTCGAAGTACACGCTCAAGATTTCCGAAGGCAGTTCCCACGCACAATTAGGAGAGACATTACAGAGTCCTTAAACGGAAGGCTTAAAAGACTAATTGCCGACGCTTTAAACTTTGCCGAGGTCCATTTCACTCCCCCTCGTCACACTGTAAAGGGAATTTATGTGGAGTCTTCCTATCATTGCTATCGCGAAGCATTAGTTACAATTGCCGCCACGGATCATCCGGTGCTCTGTGGGTCAGGTCGGGAGCCCGCTCTCCAGAATTCAGCGTTCAGCGCGGGAAGCGGGACCGAACAAGAGATATCAGTCCTGCTTAAACAACAGGTCTGAGAGTCGAAAATATTCATGTTATTTGGGTGCTCAGTTTGAAATGTACAACGTATTGGTCTATTCTTCAAATGTGTGGTGTGGTACATTTAAACTCCTAATATAAAAATGTATAATGTCATTTGTAAAATATTTAATTTGTTACTCAATAACTTAATATGATGTCTGCGTAATTGTAAAGTGAAATAAAAGGGTAATATTATTGTAGAATTTTGCAACAATTTCTTATGAAATTTTGTTTATGTAATTATATTGTACTAAGTTCAAGTATTAATTATAGACATAGAATTATTGGTTCTAGTACCTTTTTGTGTATAGAATTGCGAATATTTTAGAATAGCTCGGGGACAATTCCCCTTTCAGAATAAATATTATGAATTAGACCTCTGTTCTAATGTTCTGTGATTTCCTGATTCAATTAATGTAGACAGAGTACTGACAAAAAACAGTGCAATTTTCTGTTTTGTTTTCCAGTTTTTGGAAATGAATTAGTTATAACATTACAGAAAAAAGAATTTTCCTTTCATTTTCCACACAGTACATTTCACATCTTAGTATATAGTCGAAGCATTCGGTCAAAAAATTTCTTCGCCCTCGAGTTTTTTCTCTATCATTTGCAATTTTATTGTATCTGGGGATGTCATAAACATAAACATACGTACACGGAAATGTTATCTAAGTGCCTTATTATGATGGCGAGATGGTAGACGCTATTCTGGAAAGTTATAAAGCCAAATATGCCACAAAGATGTGGCAACTCTGCAACATCATCTTCGCAAGCACACTCCGTACGTAATGTATCTAGTATCTCGATAACAGAGAATATCCATTTCTAGTACACTCTTTGTTTGAGTTTATACTTGTATGTTATCCATGTTTGTCAGAGTTAAACGAAAAGTGTGATGAGGTATAACATTAATTTCAAACCCAATAAATAACTTTATTGCTCTGTACTTAAATACTAGTTTCTTATTATTTATAGTTGTAGCACGTCTAATCTGTACACAACCTTGGCACGGTTGTGTACATTATCTATGTATATCAATCTCAACCTTTCCCTAGTTTTTCTTTCCGCCGTTTCATCGCAAGTCTTGAATAATTTCTTTCTTGTTTTCGTTCGGATGGTACAGTAGCTTATGCAGTTTCTTACTACTCCATGGACAAAAATAGAAAAAAGAGAAACGTAATCTAAAAATTATATTAGCACGTAAAGTATTCACCCAAATAGTCCCAATAAGCACCACAGATTTATATATATAAACAGAAAGGTACCGATATAATTTTGTATTCCCAAATGGCAATCTAGAAGAATATTGACGTTTTGATTATAACCTAAGTAAACTTCTCACTACGTAAGATATTATATTAGCCATTGATAGTGTTTCAGAAATTTGGAAGCCAAGGGTTGATCTCATTTGGTAACAGAAATAGTGTATTAAATTTCATAAAATGATAGAAATGATTCGTGGAGGATATCTTAAGACCACCGAAAACAAAACATAACAAGACAGTTTTTCGGGAACCTTTCAATTTCAAATACACGGGCTCAAGGGAAATGGATTAAGTGGAGTCTTATTCATTTCTTTTGTTGTGTAAAGCTTTTGTCTTTTCCCAGAAAAAAAACTCGATTTCCACAGCCATTTGAAATATTATGAGAATATGATATTATAGCGTAGAAACACAATTTTGACATTTATTCAGATAAAAAGTTTATTCCTTCTAAAACGTTTCTAATGAGCCGACTCTTTTTAGAACGGATGAACTATTAAATTAGGTTAACTGATTGAAATCCTAGGGTGTTTTATTGTTAAATTCACTTCGCTCTCTGGGGTTCTTACAGACCCGATTTGGGACTGCACCCTTTCTAGCTCACCTCAGAGGGTTTCAGCTCAACGTAGAGCTTTACTCTCGACATGTTCCGATACCAATCATAAAACACGCAGAAAGTATCTCCCCACCAATGTTAATACTTTACTACGATAGTCTAGTCAGAAATTTACTAAAGCTTTGAGAAATATTTTCTCTTGAAAAAGGTACTTTGTGTTGATTTTATCTTTCTTTAATTCGATCGATCCCATTACTACTTTTGATGAATGAATTTTAAATTTTTAATTCTGCACGATAAGTTCAATTTCTTCAATAATTAAACACAACGATAGAGCAAAATCATGATTTAATTTTATACTTGGGTACTTCATCTATTCCTTCTAAAAATCTTCTTTAATTTTAGAACAGATAATTCATTAAATTAGATCAACAGATTCTCCTCCTCGAACGATATATTGTTAAATAGGTGCAAATGATTCAAACACCATTCCCACTCCAAGATGGTCCTCTTTCTCATATTCTGTTGCTGCGCTCTGTTGCCACATCGTCGTCCAGTCTCGGACCGTTTGGGAGCCTCCAACTTCGGCGCTAATTACGGAGTCGCACTATTAAGGCACGAGACTAAAACACAGGGCGCGTTGCTTGGAATTTGACGCAGTCGTCTCTTATTACTTACTTCCCACCGTGAATGTGTTGCGAGTGTTTTAGAACGGATGAATATTCTATAGAACAGAGGTGCGCTCGAGGGGATGAGGGTTGTCCAGCGTTAGGGGAAAAGTTGTGAGAGATTTGGAAGGTAGAAAGAGTAAACGGGAGAAACTATGGAGGGAAAAGGAAATAGAAGAGATTAAAGAGGGATCGTGAAAGGGTATAGTGAATAGTAATGGAATGAATTTTACTATAAATTATACAACTTAATTTGTAGATTGGTTTTGGGAGTGTGGAGATACAATTAATATGAATAAGCTGATACTCTTGAGACGTTTTAAACCCTCCTTATACATCACGCAATTTTTTATCAATAGAACATATTAGTGTCCATCAAAATCTGTGTATATTTTTTTAAAATATATATTTGTATTTATGAGTAATGAACCCAGTTTAGTACAGAAACAAACCTAAACCATTCTTGACATTTTTAACAAACGAACCGGATCGGAAATGGAACTATATTTCAATATAGAACCTCATTTTTTTTGGACCGAACGTATATATTCTAGAAACCATACCCCAACAATTTTTTCCGTTGTATTATGCACTCAACTTGAATATCAAACGTCTTATCTATATGTACATTAAAAATCATGCCTTCAGGGCTTCTTCTAATAAAATACCAAGCTTGGAAGAATTTAAGGGAAAAATATCTTTTATAATTTCTATCAAAATAAAAGACAGACCGCATTATTAAGGAAATTGATATTATAAATGCGTTTCCGTGTAAGTTTCATAAACTGAGTTAAAAATTAATTTGTCATTCATTGAAATAAAATTCATTCAGAATTTTTTTATATTTGGTTTTTAAGTTTCTCTACGTTAGAAAATTATTAATACGATTATTAAAATACAATCAGCTGCCCTGCGCTAAATGATATAAGTGATTAAAGCAAGAACAACAGAGAGTCGCATGTTGAGTACAAGATTTGAGTTGTCTAGGTAGTTGTATTCCTATTACTTTTATGCTTCGTACACGAGTTTAAACTTAGTATACGATGATTAAGTCAGTCTTTCAACAGGTTCCCAACCTAGGGCTCCATATTTACTGAAATTTCGGCCCTACGAAGAAGAGATGTGACTAGAATCACTCTGGCCGGTTTGACCTCAGGATAGACCCGGTACTCATTTTCAGCAGGATGAGTATACCAGGATATTGAGGTAAGGTAAAAATCCTACACCTCACAAGGAACCGAACCCTGACAGTCCATCCAGCAGTTTAGTGCTCAACTCAACCATACTGATTAGCATAATTACTTGGAAGATATTATAAAAAATGTTATTGACAATATTAAATCGTCCAAAAAAGTATGCTTCTTTTTAAAACCTTTCAAATTCAGTGAAAAATGAAAATAATAGAAAAACCGGAACAGTAAAATACTACTGTGGGTGAAGTAATTTCAGTATCTACAGATACTGAATCATCCATATTATTATTTTCCTGAACTATTTGACTAAAACTGGAAAAGCAACAATATTATGGATAAATATTTCAACCCGTAGTCTCCATAAAAAATAACATAATAAATCAATAACTCTCAATCCTTGTTTCATCTTCAGGAGTCTAGGTATTTAAATAATATTACAGAGGTAGATATTGTTATATAGCCGGATAACGATATAAAGGGGGAAAAACAATGTTAGTCATATCGAATCGGGAATAATGTATTCTTTACTGTACAATAGTTCGATCAAATTATATTTGTATAAAATATTCATCATCTTCATAGCAAAGCATAGTTTTAAAATTGTGATTACGAAACGATTACGGATATGCAACTTTTGATGCTATGATCTTGACTCGTCTCCCTGTCTGAACGTCTGAATTGTAGAGATTTATTACTGTCAACTTCTATAGTGCTTTTGTAGCAGGAATATTTAGATTACTTCAAGCGGTACTAACTAAGCGAGGATCAATCATTTCCTGAATTAGAAGAAAATGTGGGAAAGAGCAGTTTTATCCACGGTGTGAAGATATAAATATTAATATCCGATTATGATAATAATAATATATTTATTGACTGGAATTGGGCAGATCTTACCCGTTTGCAGTATATAAGGAAATACAATACAAACAATACAAAAATACATATCACAGAGCACTGAAATCAAAAATTGTTAAATAAATCATTAAACTGTATGATTCAACTAATATAAAAGTATTAACTATAAAAAATCTTTTATCCTGAAACATCTAAATAATTGATAAAAAAAACTTAGTGCACATTTTCTTTCACTGATGACCCAAACACACGATTTACCCCTTTCGCGCACTTCACTGCTCATTTCCCTTCCCACCTTTTCAAAATCACTTATTTCTCTCGTATCACTTCACTTCACTACCCACTATCACTCCACTAGCTTCCCATTTACACTAACGTTCCCATTTTTTCCGAACTTACCTAATCCTTTTAATTTGTCTGCTCCTCTTTTCTTAGAACGTTTTTGAATTTCTGAGAGGTTGCTGAGTCCGATAGCGCTCCCACAACATCCGCAGGCAAATAGTTCCAGTCTTTGATTGATGTATTGAGAAACGAGTATTTTCCTACGTCTGTTTTTTTGTTTCCTTTCACTGATTTTGAAAAAGTGATCTTGTCTATCTAATCTAGTCTGTTTCTCTAAATGCTCTTTAACATCCCGCCACGCTGGTTTGTTTTTAAGTGTACTAAACAAACATCCCAGTCGCGCTCTTTTTCTACGAATTTGGAAGAGGTTCTATTTTTATGTAATTATTCGCATTATTACCCATGTTTATGAATTTAATCGTTTTTTCTGAATTTATTCTAATTCTTGTATTTGGTATTTTCTATAAGGATCCCCTCCTGCCGATGCATATTCCTAACAAGGGTTGTGTATGGTAACTCTTTTGTTGTCGGATTACTGCCTTTCTTTAAAATTCATTTAATGAAATTTAGAGACTTCCAAGCTTTTTGTGCAACACTGTTCACCTGATCAAACCACTCTGAGTTATTCTTAAACATGATACCCAAATATTTGCGTGAATTTACTTCCAGTATTGGATATGAACTGATTTCATATGACCAAATTTGCCTTAAGTGGGTACGAGTGAAACATATAGCTCTTCTCTGAATTTATTTTCATTTGATTTATAGTTACCCATTTGTGAATTTCATCAAGGTCTCGTTCCAGTCTTATCCTTTCTTGCGGGTTGTTTATTGTTCGGTAAATTATATTCATCCGCGAATAATATCATATTTGAACTTATTTTCTCAGGCAGGTCGTTGATAAGTGCTATAAATAGTAAAGGTCCGAGAACGCTGCCTTGTGCCACTCCTGATGTGACGTCTACTTCTTCCGATAATATTTCAGAAACCCTAACCCTTTGCTTCTGATTATGTAGAAATTTACGGATTCACTCTACCACCCTTCTATCTATGCCATTATTTGATATTTTCTGAATTAATAAATTATGAGGTACTAAATCAAACGCTTTTGAAAAATCTATGACGACTGCATTTATGCTCTGTCCCTTGTCTAACGTGTCTGCGATGTCCTGACATACCGATATTATCTGATTTTCGCACGAGTACCCCGGTCGGAGCCCATGTTGTTTGTCATGCAATAGCACCGTTTCACTCCATTCTTCTCCTAAATAATTCGGTATTAAGTGTTCCATTATCTTACATACAACGTATGTTAAGCTCACAGGTCTATAATTTGATATTGAAGTTTTACTACCTGATTTGTGTATCGGAACTATAATCGCATTCTTCCAGTCTTGTGGTATTTGCGTATTATTAATTGAGATGTAAAAAATGCGAGTTAGATATGATACTATCACTTCCCCTCCTAACTTAAAAATATCTGTGGTCACCCCGTCTGACCCTACCGATTTTTTATTATATAAGTTTCTGAGACGTTTTCTGATATGACCCGCCCTGACTCTAAAGGAATTATATTCTAAGGTACATTCTATTGTTGTGATTTCAGAATTATCACTGAACACTGCCGCGAAGTGTTTATTGAATAGATTATCTTCAGGTTTGTGTACTTTTTAATTGTTATTTTCCGAATCTTTCAAAAAAGGTACTTCTTCTTTCCTTCCTCTAAGGTTTCTGGAATATCGGTAAAACCTCTGTTTACCGTCCTTTTCCACGCCTAAAACACCACAAAGAAACTTATTTCGAGCTAAGATAGAACTGCATAAAAAGACATTTCTGGAAAGTATTCCCAAAATTAAATAATTTGCTTCTCTCACTCAAATCTGGTTAGTTTACGCAGTGATCACGATGAGAAAATACCCAAGAATAAGTTAAACCAAGTTAGTAAATAAAACTGTTCACATACATTTTCATACCTGACACTCCTTAGTAAAGGTTTTCTAAGGTCCATCAGCTCACATGAGTTTATTAAAAGTCTATGCTTCACACCGCGAAGCTTAGGTAATTGGTTTTAAATATTTTCGCAGAAATTCACTTAAAAACCAATAATCGCCAGTTATGGGGTATTTAATAAAATATCCAAATGATTTTTATTCCTAATCTGCTGAGTAATCCAGGCTTTATTTGTGCAACATTAGTGAACTTATCTACTGATATGATTTGAAAATTGGATTCATTAATGTACGTATTTTGCATAATAAGTATGTACTGTTTACATGCATCTGTCTGTTGGTAAGTATTTTACTTATTACCACTAAATCTAGGAAACCGATCTTCACTCGGCTTAAAATTACATACGTTACAATTTTAGTATTTTGATGACTTCGCAATCGTTCATACCGTCCCATTCCCGGTTAACTTTCTCTTATTTTTCTACGAGCTCAAAGAGATAATTCAAGGTTGTATTGGTGTCTCTGTTTGTATTTAGTCAGCAGTAAGCAAAGCTAGAATATAGAAAATACAAAAAATCGGACTGTTGTCACCCGTACCATAGACAAACCTTGTCAAAATATATTCGCGTACTTTCTAGCCCCTTCCTTGCGAATGTTATTTTGAAATAAGACATCATATGGAATATTCAAGTGATGAGTTTGCCTTAAAGATTTTCCTTGTGGGTACTTCTTTACTCCACGGCTTAATATTTATTATTGAATGTTATTCTTGTCTCTCAAATTAATATAAAAATTATTTTAGAGCATTCGCTATAATAAAATTATGATACGCCGCACACTTCATTGTCTTTTCTGGATTTCAAGCTACCTCTTTCATGAATATTGGACAAGTAATANTATATATATATATATATATATATATATATATATATATATATATATTAGCAAATAACCTTGAAACAAATAATGTATGAATTCTCTTTCACTCTGTTACACCCTTCACTTTACTTCTGTATCGTTAAGTATAGGCTTTAGAGTTTCAGAAGTCTTTGTCTTGTCTGATTCTTAAGTTGGCGGAAGAGACAAAAAGTTGGAGTTTTTATGTCGCCCTCAGGAAAGTAGAAATTAGTCGTACACTTCCTTCCGGTCGCTAAAAAATCTCGTTACTACAAGCACCTTTTAAACAAGCAAAATTGTCTGAATTCTCAACAGATGGTTGAACGAAAAGAGTGATGGAAAGAAATAGAATTAGCGAGGAGAGTAAAATATCAGACAAGTGCCTTGGGCAATTTTATTTTTCAATTTATAGTGACCTCTCTTACACTCAGGAGATGTCAATAGTAAAAATTCAAAGTTGATAAAATCCAAGAGCGACTTTTAGAATTCGTTACTTTTAATATAATAAAAATTATTAATACATTACGTAAATACAACTGAATCTCCTAAGAATGCAATGTTTCATCTTTTTCTCGTATTATTTCAACACTTGCATACGTTACAATGCCAACATTAAGGGAATACTTGACAAAGTAAAATAATATAGAAAAATGTAATATCTTCTTTTATTCAGTCAGTACCAAGCGTGACAAAAATGGGGGAACAAATTCTTCATAATTTCGACGCGCGATTCGGATCGAATTAGTACCAGCCTTCTTGTAATCCGATGGTAACGAGGAAATTCACTTAACATGAAGAGAAATTTCAGCACTTACAACATATTCTATAGTGGCATTATATTTAATACTTCATAATTTAGATTTGAAAGATTGTGACTATTTGATTGTTAAACTATGTAGTTTTCGTAGTGATACACGTAGTTTACTTGTTTTCGTAATATTTCGAATAAAGGGAAATATTAAAATACAATTTATTTCTAAACTACAAAAAAGCAATATTCCAATATAATATCAAAACTCATCTATTGTAAGCATTTTCGAAGTCTTCTAATATGGAAGGATGGCAAATAGTGCTACGTGAGTTATGTCAACTTTGTGAAAGTTAACTCATTTTGTAAGTATATCTTAGTATTTTCATTTTCTTGGAAGTTTCTACATATATGAAGATACAATAAGTATTAAGTAGATCATTAATATTTAATTCTAATTCCTTTGTATGTTTTTTAAAATTTTATTATATTCACATATTTTATTTCGGACCTACTTAGTAAGCAAGATATCGTAATAATACTTTCACATGCACTTCATCCATTATGCTATTTCGTATTCCAACACCATCTCCGATTTTATCTTGGATGCGTAAAACCCATAAAACTGAGGGTTATTTCATGAATGGGACACAAGGTGTTTCTCCTGGCGTGAATACTTCCTTCACGAAAAAGCGAGAATCGTCTCGTTTAGAAGCGAAGAAAAAGGGAAGATTCTCATAAATATCTAAGGTTTGGCGAGGGGAAGGCGACAGAGAAATAGCGTATATTAAGATAATTTTGGACTACTACCATCGCTTCCCCAAACGAGGTGATAAACATCCTCACTTGGAATCATAACGCACTGTTCACTGTGCGAATAAACGGAGGCAGGAAGAAACGTAATAGCTTCCTCCAGAAGGTTTTCATGATAATTTTTAAATATTCTTAACGAAAAACTGTTTTTTCCTTCTCTTGTAGCTGTTGTGTATGTTTTCCTCCGGAGAACAATTCAGAGTAAAATTTGACATTTATAAGGGAAATGCTAAATATATTATGAATAAAATAGCAATGATTATTGGAAAATTGATTAAAAACCAAATAAAAGTCAAAAGTCAAGTTAAGAGAAAAAATTTGTCTATTCTTTCCAATTTTTCGGGAATTTCATTTAGGAAAATTAGATATCAAACTCGATTGAAATGTATTATCATGGAAAAGCAATCAGGAGTGTACTGAACTCAACATTATGAAAATAAATTTTATTCTTAAATATTTAATATTTTCATTCTTTTTCAATTTTTCGAACCAGAAGATTCACTATGAATATATTTCTTTTACCTAGATAAATCTAGGTCCTTTAAAGTCGGATGGAATAAATACAGACTTCAACGGTTTATTAATTGAATTATTTTTCAGTGTATTACACAAACAACTAGGCCGATAATTTGAAATTGTTTTCCGAGGATTGTAATGTTGGGCAAAATCTTCATTCTATTACACGTTCACAGATTTTATCAATTTTCTTCTCATATCCGTTGTGTGGTATTTTCTAAACACACAAAAAAAGCATACAAATTTAACACATCATACTGTTAGTGAATGAAGTAAAAACGAGACACACATTCTCGTGTCACAATTGAAACAGCAACCCCGGAGTTCCTTGTGATTTGTTGCTATGGAAGTTTGTCGTCCTTTTTGACCAAGAATGAAACACTAGGTAGTGAGTCTTACTTCTCGGGAACAGGCACTCACCGTCAGACGTCTTATAGCTTCCACTCTAGTGCTCTTTTTCTCTCCGAGACACTTGTTGTGTCCCTTGGGTATCCAAAAGCGAAGTCGTAACAAGAGAATTTCTCCGGATCCTTGAGGACACAGTGTTTCACTGCCTCGAAAAAGTGCCCATAAACGTACTTTTTGATCAAATGATGTACATTTTCAGAAGTGAACCATTAAAAATTAATAAATTTTATTTTTGAAATATTATTTTAAAAGAATTAGTCTTATTTTTTATGATAATCTCATAAGCTTTAAAAATTGAGATAAAAACGCTTGTAAATAAATAAAAGTTACCCATGAGTAAACTCCGCGCGAAAACCTTCATCTTAGAGTGCTAATAATTGTTTATTAATTTACCACTATGGGTAATGTTAGTTAACGTTTAGTTTTGGAAATGAAATGTAAGGGATAATATTGCGTCATAATTTTATAACATATTTAATAAGATTTATATAAGTTAAAGGGAGTATTGAGCAGTAATAAGTAGTATTTTCAGGCATAAATATTTCAAAAGCCTTGAGGTTAGATATTTCTGTAGTCTGCAATGAATTGAACACCCTCTCCACTTAGATTATTTAAGGATTTTCATGAAACCCATGAACTACTAGTGCTAGAGTATATAATTTTGATTGTTTTTATTTTGTACGGTACTCCATATCTTATTATGAAAGGTTTATGTAGTTCTGCAAAGCAATCCTACATAATGCTGTACGATTGTAAGGTATTTATAGTAGAAGAAAGCTGGTGTAATTCAGAACTATGAATTAATAAATGACTAAGTGACGTTTTTTGTCCAATTCAATATCTGAAAAACTCCTCTATAGATTAAAGAATCACATTCTTCTTCCTCCTCTCTTCTTCTTCTCCTTCTTTTCTTCTTCTCCTTCTTTTTTTCTTCTCCTTCTCTTTACTTCTCCTTCTCTTTTCTTCTCCTTCTCCTTCTCTTTTCTTCTCCTTCTCTTTTCTTCTCCTTCTCCTTCTTTTTTCTTCTCCTTCTCCTTCTTTTCTTCTTCTCCTTCTCCTTTTCTACTTCTTTTTCTTTCCATTATTTTTCTTCTTCTTTTTCTTCACTTTTTCCCTACCGGAATTATTCTTGATTTGAGGGACTGCAGGACTGAAATAAACACACGAGAATTATAGAATGGATCTACTCGTCTGTTGAGTAATTTCTTCAAGGTTAACAGTAGGGTTCTTCATCCTTATTTGATTACCTCCATATTTCCCAGAATAGTTGATACAATAACGCTTTCATAATGTTGCAGGGAACAGAGATAATAGTTCTAAATACTTTTGACTAGATAAATTGCTGATAAATTTGAATTGCTAGCTGTATCCTAGATTCCGTGAAGCCACATATAGGACGTATATGTAGCTCATAAATTTAGACTTTATTGTCTAAAATTGTAAAAATGTATTTCATTTATCGTTCAAAATTAGTGTTATAATAAATTTATTAAAATTAATAAATTTATTGTCAAAACACATTACAAACTGCGACCACGTGGAGGACAATAAACTAATTTACTCTCCGGAAGCAAGCAAGGGACCACCCCATCAATTCCGATCAAGGGCCCTAAGGCAGAGGAGAATTCAAAAATTTCAGAAAAAGTTCCTAGATAAGATAAAAAGTTAGCTACGAGTTATAATACAAATAGAATGTCAATATGATTGTAATTTAACGCAAAAAATTTAAATGTACAAGTTATTATCGAACTATAGATAATTCTGAGAATAGTGTTTAAAAATAATAAGAGTTGAAATAACACTAAATTCCCGATTAATCGTTACAATAAACACGCCCCCAGACAAAGCCTAGAGAACCTGTATAATAAATCCACCTCTACCAGAAGGAAAATTGGAACAAAACCCGGGCCATGATTTAATGTACACAACCGTGCCAAAGTTGGGTACACATAANGTTGAGTACACATAAAACTAAATTAACATGAGCCATAAGACAACACAATCATGCAAGAAAATAGTTTTTGAAATTGTTATAAGTTATTTAAAAAGTATCACAGCAATGGCGTGATAATATACAAGACGGATTTAACATTTATTAAAATCAATAAATTCTTTTACAGTGTAGAAGCACAGGTGCAGGAGGTAGTTTTTAACCGCGGATTTGAAGAGATTCAATTTCATAATATCTTTTATATTCTTGGGCAGGGAATTATATAGAACGATTCCCGAATGGTATGGTCCTTTTTGGCAAAGACTGGTTGACACTCTAGGCCAATGAATATTATTACTATTGCGTGTATAGTGTTCGTGAACGAGACTGTTTCGTATAAAGCAAGGGTGGTGCTTCAGTAATTCGGTCTTAACAAACAAGACCGTTTCATAAATATAAATGCAGGGAAGTGTTAAGATATTTAATTCCTTGAATAAAGGTTTA
>NNCF01131014.1:344518-361762 GCA_002313205.1 Laupala kohalensis | reverse complement strand
TTTACAAATTATCCGAACTATTCTCTTCTGAATTCTGAAAGTTTGAATACTCTGACCGGAATTACCCCAGAAGGTAATGCCGTAACGTACATGGGAGTAAACGTTTGCCAAATATACGCAACGGAAAATACGTGGACTAACTGCGTTAACTAAGGTTCGGAATGCGTAACACAATTTGCTTAATTGGGAATTAAGATTGTCAACGTGACAATTCCATTTGAGGTTGTCTTGAATATGGAAATCTAAGAATTTTTTATTCGTAACAGTTTTTAATTGTGTTTCGTTTAAAGAAAGACATTGACACTGTTTTGTCAGTGTTTACAATGTGACGATATGCATGGAACCAAGTCGAAAGGTTAAACAAAACTTTTTGAGCATTGGTTGTTTACATAGTAAATTAGTGTCATCAGCAAAAAGAACCATTTTGCATTGCAATCTTATGTGGATCATGACATGTCGTTCGCATACAATAAAGAGGGGGCCGAGAATTGATCCTTGGGGTACTCCGCAAGTATGGGATTTGTTTCTGAAAGACAACGTTGAAGTATTTTATTTTTAGTATAGGATATTTCGACATGTTGATATCTATATTTTAAATAAGTTAACCGTTGATGTGAAAGTCCACGAATGCCTAAAGAATGCAATTTGGTAAGGAGAATTCCGTGATCGATGACATCGAATGCTTTGGATAAGTCAAGAAAAACACCCTGAGGATTTTCTCCACTGTCTAGAGATGTGGTAACATCGTTTAAGAAGGAAAATATGGCGCTTGTAGTGGAAAAGGATTTCCTAAAACCGTGTTGATCGTCAGAGAGAATGTTATATTTTGATAAAAAATCTAGAAGACGCTTATAGAACAATTTTTCTAGGATTTTTGAGAAAGTGGGTAGTAGAGATATTGGTCGGTAATTTCCAATATTAAGTTTGTTTCCTTTCTTGTGTAAAGGTTTCACTTTAGCTCTCTTAAATATGTTGGGAAACACCCCTTCCAATAAAGAACTATTAAAAATATTTATGAGTGGATTTAATATAGCGTGGGACGAAAATTTAACAATAAACTCAGGTATATCATCTACGCCTGTTGAAAATTTGTTTTTTAATGAGCCGATGATTCCCATGACTTCACTGGCGTTTGTTTCGGAAGTGAATATAGTACGTGGGTGGATATGCATACCTTAGTGAAATAGCGCAATAATACGATTTTGAAAGATTGTTTGTATATTAGGAAAAAATAAATAGCTTTTCACTCCTGAAGATGCATTGTAAAAAAAATTATTCTATTCTTAATGATAATTTCAAAAAACAAAAACAAAAAACGGAATATTTAGAATTTCTTCAAATTTCAAGAAATTCTTGAGTGAAAACGTTACGTGTAACACAACTTGAAAAACACAAGTACATGGTGCACGGGAAAAGATTTATATTGTAAATGAACCAAAAATAGTTGGTTATTTCACTCCTTGTACACAAATGCGTACTTCCATTGCAATATACCAAAAACAAAAAATTGGTCTTAAACAATAATATTTTTATACTACTTGTACTATGATTTTACAAATAATTATTATTTCTGAGTAAATTTTCAATAGCGTGTTTGCATGGATGCTAAAACATGAGGATCTGTAAGCCAAAATTATTAGGGTCACAAAATTGAATCCTCCTAGTGAAGTGAAAATTTGCTCAGCGTTATGTCAAGGTTTATTACAGTATATCATTACATGTACTCTTGCATAAGAAATTTCGATGTACGCACTTTTTGCCAGGGATAACTTTTGACTTCTTGAATAAATCTGAAGAAAGCTTTTACTTTGACGATATCAGGGAATTTCCATTAACACAGAGTAAGTGGAAGCTGTTGTGAACCAGGGTAAGTAAAAATCACGTGAATGTTCTACGATAAGAATCCCGGTCAATTGAATACCACAACCTCGAAAATATATCGGTACGACAGATAATTGAAATGTTCTGCAGCACGAGCAAAGAATTAAGTACAAGATGGTCAACCACTATTGCGTCAAGTCAGCCAAAGATATCTTCGATTGATCGTCTATGAACCCTCACGACCATCATCAGCACTCAGGAGTTCAGTTTGTTAAGCATGTATGAAAGATTTCGACCGACAGTTTGCGCTGCGAGAGAGCAGCAGCCAGCTCCACAACTCCCCTTCCTTGTCTTCTTTCCCTTCTTCGTCCCCGCGACACGCAACGCCTTCGCTCTTATCCCCCTCTCAACCCCACGTCCCTCCACCACACTCACCCCTCAACGTCACAGGCGCTCATTACATCGTCTTTAACTGCCGGCGACAAGAGAGAACAAGCTGCCAACAAGTGACTGGCGAGGAAGTTGGAAATGCCTCCGAAGAAGAATATCTATGTTAAGTGCATTGTGAATAAAGAAAATAAAATAAGTGAAATGCGGGAGTGAAAGAAACATTCAGGAGGAGAGGGGCTTAAACATCAGAATATCCTCTTCACACGCACAGTTATACAAAATGAATTTTTTTCTTAATTTCGTACAATGTATCTAAAACCTCAGTATTTATACCTATATTATTTTTGTAGTATTATAATAATACATCAATTTTATATTTGACCAGTGGAGTGGCATTACGCGGGAATATGGTGAAAAACTATAATTATAGTTGATGAGAGGATTAATTGATATTTTTCTAGTAACCTAGACAAGTTACTACTACAGTCGATTATACACAACCTTCCAATGAATGTGTACATTCTCTCTATAGCTCCATCCGGCCAGGGTTTTTCTTCGGGTAGAGGCGGATTCAAATATACACTAGGTTTGGGCCTAGGGATTGAAGTGACATCAATACTATTATTACAAATCATGAATTTTCAGTGATTTTAATAGCTAAGATTCAATTTGGGAAAATAAATTGATAATAATACGTATTTGTTACACAACTTCTTTAATAAATGTTTATCCGCCACCGCATTTGGGTCATTAATCAGAATTGACAGAGTCCCTTACTTGCTTTAGGTGAGTTAATTAGTTTATTGCATCCCACATGGTCATACTCAGTTTGCTGCTCTTTTGACAATAAATTTATTTGTTTATTTACTTTAATATGTCAATTTAGGCCTACAAGAAAGACATCCAACAAAATACATCTGTTACAATAGCTATTTATGTTCATGAAACTGTTTTCTTCTATTACTTTCAAACATGCATTTAAAAGAGCTGCATATAAAGTATAGTTCATGAACAAGCATAATAAAATTGTACTAACATTGAAAATAGTTAGTAAAGAAACTGATATTATATTATTATATATTAAAACATTCAATAATTTTTCTGTGCAATCGTCTTATGTGAAATCACCGCCCAAGTAAAAGTTATACATAGTGCATATATTTTACTCCCCTGATAATAAACGAAAATTGTCATGAATTAAGTGAACAACTTTCCAGATTTTTCCAACATTTTTTAAATCTATATTTTTATTTAACTTTTGATATTTTTACTATTCATTGTATGAATAAAAATCTAATCAATCTCTAGAGGCAGTGGGATCTAGAGGAAGTGATAAATAAGTTCCTGCGCTTAAGATGCAACGTAAAATGTAATGACAAATAAGAAATACAACAGTCAATAAAAATAAGCTGAAAAAGACATAAGATATTGCGTGACGAAAAATTCAAACGACACTTGTTTCTAATTTTTATAGTATTTCTTAAAAAATGAATATTAATTCAACTTTTAATCACTCATTTTTGGAGAAATGCATCAAACTTTATTTAACCCTACCTATTGTCTATTTTTTCTCATTTCTAAACATCTTTCTTTTCATTTAAAATATGAGTGTACTGTTACACCAAACCAATCTTAAAAAGTTTGTAGTCTGGTGATTAAGTACTCTGCCTATATGGTTTCCGCCCATATTTGTGTTGTGACGGAAAAATCAATGCAAATTACATAGACTCTAAATAACCTAAACTACGGTAACCACCTAACATTCTGAAACATCAATAATATGAGTATGTAATCTCTTCACTGGTGACGTATTCTGCATTGCATTTGACAGGAACCGTTTGTAATAAGATGTTCCTCTTTACAATATCTTTGTGTTACCCCAACCCATCGAGTGATCATTCTCCATACAATAGTTTGTCACTTAACTACGTTCATCTTCATTTAAATTTCAATTGTGCCCCCATTTTCTTGTTTTCCAATCTTTCTTCCTTTAATCTTTATACGTAACATTATAATATCAGCATTTTATAAATGTTATAACAATAAAGTTTCAGATTATTTTCCTTCCCTCAAAAGAAAAACTCCTCGTCAATACGGTTCATGTGTAAATTTTGTAATTTTCCTCGTTGGTCTTTTCATAATAAGAAATTCTGTTAAACAAAACAAGTAGAGATATAACACTTTGTTTTAAATATCTAAAACCAAAAAACCTTGAGATAATAAATTTTCCTTTTAGTCATTAAATGTGAAATTGTGCGTGCCCCAAGTAACAATAATGTCCGCCAATGGAAAACGGTGAGGTAAAAAATAAAATATCACCTGATTTGTCCTTTTGACACTCAAGGTAAATTTAAAAATTCTTAATTCATTTCAAAATCACCAAGCAATCTGTGTTCGACCACTAGAAATAGATTGACCCTACAATAACAAAAAATAGTGGAATATTATAAGCAAAATGAGTTCCTGGTAGTGATCAAACTTCCCAGATTCAGATTAAAGATTTAATGAATGAACTTGGTTGTCCTTTTTATAGATAATTCGATACTTATCAGTATAAATGTATAAAGTGACAACATTTGATAATTTGAGATATTGCACAAGAAAGGTTTTGCAAAAAGCCATAGTGAATAATACATCAAAAGGGCAAAGTCTTCAGAAGACTTACGAGAGTTCCCAAGACCACCACAAAATGGCAGCAGTGCTAAGTCTCTTGTCGATACCATAAAAGAGGTGCAATGTACCATTCGTTTTGCATTGAATGGATTTTAGATGAAAGAAGTGAAGGAACTTATAATTCTGAAAACTAGGGAAAGAATCATATAAGAAACTTGAGACTGGTTATATAATTCCAATACTGAAGAGAAAATATAGTTCCATACAAAATATAGGGAAAATATAGTTCCACTGAAAGACATACAGCGTGCAAGATTCCGAATTATCTCATCAGTTAAGACAATTACAACCGAAAAGAAGAATTATCTACAGGCTATGATTCCTTATTTGCCTAAGAAAGAGCAAAAAGAGCATTTCAGGCAGTTCTGTAAAGAATCACTATAAAAAAGAGTTAAGACAATTACAACCGAAAAGAAGAATTATCTACAGGCTACGATTCCTTATTTGACTAAGAAAGAGCAAAAAGAGCATTTCAGGCAGTTCTGTAAAGAATCACTATAAAAA
The DNA here is from genome assembly GCA_002313205.1 of Laupala kohalensis. NCBI lineage: Eukaryota > Metazoa > Arthropoda > Insecta > Orthoptera > Trigonidiidae > Laupala > Laupala kohalensis. The sequence goes on along the minus strand of NNCF01131014.1, from coordinate 356,374 downwards.
AGAGATTGAACTTAGCACCATTCACTAATTATATTTTTTTGCTCTCCTCTCCATTTCAATTTTATAGATTTCGTGAAACTTTCATTTTATATGACAAAGAGTTACAATTTCCTTATAGTTTAAAGAATAGATGAATAAAAATGTGTAAAATAAATAGTTTTCTTACAATAACTTGTTTTCGCTAATCTGAAACTTTGCACCTTTCTACTGATAAGTATCCAATTTATCATACTTTGACAAGTTTACGTATACCATTAAATCATTTTCACACAAGAAAGTAAATTGATGTATATACAGTTATTAAATATTTTTAATTTTCTCTGGTGAGCAAACTATTCGCAAAAATTTATCATATATGTTGTTTCAATATGTTATAATATCATCTGGTATCGGAAGAACCAAGAATTTGTGAAAATATATAGAATTAATCTTTAATGAAGGAACCTAAAAACGTGATCAAGTGGTTAGATAGATCAAATCGTTTTGCTTTACAAAGTAATAGAAACTCAAAAAGTAAATAAAGCAAGAAAGAATTAGATAGGAAAAAAACCTCAAAATAAGCCGATTTTGTGAATGACAGCGAAGAAAAGGAAGCAAGAGCAGACTCAGTCGAAGACAGAAGATGATAGGAATCATACTAGTGAAGACCACTCTCAGAATAGTACTATCACACTCTCTCTAGTGACTCTTATTTTCGTAATATATCTATAAATCTTCCTTTTACGTCTTTTCACGAGATAGAAAACTCAGAATTTCTCTATATCGTTACGCTACAGATCTGATTTTACGGTCTGCCAGAGAAAGAGTTGGTGAATATGGCCCAATTTAGTTGCAATCACTATATTCTTATCGGAAGAAAAACGGCATAACTTAGGAGGGATAGAGAATTCTCTCTAAAATGCATTTTATTTATACAACTTTTTGACATTTTCTATTTATTTTACTTTTTAGTACAACATTTCGATCCTTATTTGGGTCTTCTTCAGATTCTAAAGGATTCTTCATACTTAATTACAATTTTTTAATGCTACGTTTCGGTTTTCATTTCTAATGAAACGACACAATTCTCATTCGAATCCAACAAATATTTAATTGGCAAGAAACATAACTGTATATGTTTACAATAAAGGAACCTTTCTAACATCAATAAAATTTAATACAAGAAAAGAACCTATACATTCCATAGGGGATGCAGAGTCCACATTTGCATTTAAATTCTCCTCATTTATCTTGTTTATAATTTATTATGCAATAAAATATCTTTATTGTATATTTAGTATAAATAACTAATTGAAAATAAAACAAGTTTAGTTAATATTAATTTGATATTTACTTTCTGGTTTTACTAAAGTATTTGACGTCGTAAGTGGTTGTGGAACTTCATGTACGAGCATGTCGATCTGCGGGTGATTAGTAAAATAAAATTAGGAGCCTGAACGACTTAAAGATGGTTTAATTCAAATATTAGTATCGAAAGCCATATTTTGTTGGACTAATTGAAAGATAATCGTTTATTCTTTAGTTTAAAAAATTACCACCAGGTCGCTCTATTTTAAGCATACACTATTTTATCACACCGCAGTCCGTTTCACATCGAGGTGTGCCCATTTCCTCCCATTTCACATCTAGTGCTCGCATTCTTGCGCGATCCACCTCGTGCGCGTTAGCGATCTTCGATATACGAGTCCTTGTCCATCATGGACTCCATGACGTTATTCATGTGTTCGTTCCGGGAATTCCGAGCAGTCGTCGAAGCGTAGAGGAATTGGCGCATACTATTTTCACCTCACAACCAGTCAGAAGCAACTTCAGAAAGCGTTTTTTGTCGTTTTCTTCGAGTCTCTACTAAACTTCACTTGAAAATTTGTTAAACTAAATAACATTCACAAACTATTTTTTTTTTATTTTTAGAGTATTGAAAATTAAGAAGATTACACTTAGTGCAAAAGTTTTCTTGATGACAACTGTTCTTCGAAAAGTATTTTTCCCCATACTGATTCCAGGGACTTACTTGGTGCCAATGAAGTAGCAATAGCTAATTAATGCAATGAAACAAAAAATAGTACTTGAAATTTTCTTCTTTTTTATCTTAAATGCTGGTAAACAATCGTATCATGAAGAAATTCTTATTTTATAGTAATGCAAATGAAGAAAATTTGATTTTCCACGAAAACTTTTTAGGTGACTATCCTGGAAAATATTTTAGCTTCAGCTATTTACGAGTTTCGGAACTTGCACATTACGAAATGAATAGGAATATGTTGTTAAAATTGCAAAATTTCATCGTTTTTCACAAAGAGAATTCGAAACTTCAACAATTCATGTTAGGTGCGACATAATACCCTTCTAAACCGTTCAAAATGTGACATATCTTACTATATTTAAGTTCACATAGTACGAATTCTTTTCAACTTGATAATATCACGTAGAACCGAGAAAAGGTTGATAAGTTTAAGTATATTTTGTGTGATGCCATCAATTATCTGACCTATAAGTTTATTCTGACAGAATGCAGCAGATATAGTCCTTTATTGGAATTTATTTAAAACTCACAACCGTTTTTAAAATGACATGTCAGTGGAATAATTAAAAATACTTTTGTTACACTGCAAAATATGACAAGTTCGTATAAATAAAACTAAAAACATATGAATCCTACTCAGCTATTACATTGATGCAAAATAAGAAATTAAATAAAGTTATTACATGTACATTCCGAAAAATGTTTTAATGTTACGAAGCGTCAGTTTAAAATTTCAAAAGAAATCTAACTAAAAGAATATCATCTAGTAATATTAACAAATTGTGACTTATAATGTTCTTCCATATTCAATTTCTAGTCTCGTAAAAATTATCAGAATAATCATACATACGATACTTTTGTGTTCATTGAGTCTAGTTTTTCAGAAATTGATATTGCGTTATACAGATTTCTTCTGTTTAATGAGTTCATGAAGTACGACGAAGATTTGTGGATATAGTTTGAATTGGGAGTCTCATTTTTTGAAATATTTTCATGGTTTTCGCTGCTTTATATTTGCCACTTTTTGACCAAAACTTTCTTTTAGAAGGACCTTGATCGAAGTATCGCAGAGTGAGCATACTTACGTTTTGTCTCAGTGCAATGAATGGGTTTCAAGATACACCGAAATAGTCCCACAAGTATGAAATTACTCTAACAGGGGAATAAACATTTAAACATTGAATTGAACTTCTTGTGTTAAGTTCTGCAAAAGGTTAGTCGATAGTAGCTAACGTGATTTTTTTAATTTCACCTCTATGTAGTTGTGTCCATGTCTTCTTGCAATTCCATGGTCTCAATCTGCGCTATAGCAGATGCTTGCTCTCGCATACTTCCTGCTCAACAGACCTTCAATGCCTTCTGTGCCCTTCCTACTTCATCAAGAGTACGGAATGCCTTAGGCGCAGGAGATAGAGCACAACTCCCAGCGCGATTTAGGAACTCGAAGTTGGCACTCCTACAGGTATTCCCCAAGGTATGCGACGGAGAATTCTCACACATAGATTCAATTCTCAATCAAGTGTTGGTAGATGCAATATTTCTCTAACAAAACATAGAAAATTCCATCACATTATATTAATTTCACCGTATACTTTTATTATCTCATTTATTTTACAACATATTAAGCAGATAAATAAAGTTTTTTCTTCTACTTTCCAAATTATTTACTATTTATAATTGATTCGGCTCTCAATTGATAAAATATAAAGTAAATTTAAAAATTTCGTTATAAGAAATAGGACGTAAAGCCTACATTAGTGAATTAGAGAGATGATAAACAAATCCATTATTTCGGAATGACGAAGAATATGTTGTTGTCTAGGTTATGTGTGTAATTCTCAATAAGAATAGAAATTGTAAATATAAAGATAATATACATCACATAGAGAAGAGAAACATTATCAGGGGACATTTTATTTAAAGAAATTAGAGAGTTTTTCTCCACATGCCTGAAACTAATTTTAATTCATATAAATATTGAAGTAATATGTATCTTTGATTTAAACAATTCGTTCATAGCTTTCAAATAGATGAGAAAATATTTATTTAACAGTTATAAGTATTACCATTAGATATCACATTTCACGTATTCATAATCTGGTGTTAGTATTCACTCTTACTCATTACAAGTGTAGGGCGATCCGTGGCGTAGTGCCCAGCGTACTCGCTTTCTACCTCTGATGACACTGGTTCTAACCCTGATCCAAGTAGAATTCGTGGTGGTGGACGAAGCGATGTTCGCGGCTGGTTTTCTCGGGGTACTACCGTTTACCCTGCCTTTCATTCTACAACATTCACTTATATCCTTTTCCCTTCATTTCCATGTTATTCTTGTCATCATGAGTACATTAGGAAGTCCTCATTCAGCCGCGCTGCCATCTTGTTTCCAGTAAGCCACTGGTAGAGTGCTGCCTAGTGCAGTCTCTCAAAATGCCGAACGAATACATACATATATTACAATTGTAAAATATGCCAACAATTCATTTTGTTTATTTGTTTGGAAAAAGTTATGTTTCTACAAAGCTTTGTGAGAGTTCATTGCTAAATAAACTCTATATAATGACAGAATCAGATTCGACCCACCACTGCATTCCAACGTGTATCTGACACGATCTATAAAAGCTTTTTTCCGCTTTACACTATTAACATCAGCAATGTTTTGCAAGGAATTAATTTGACATTTTTATTCGGAAGTAATAAATCCAGAATTAATTACTGCCGTTTGTTGTCCATGCGTATTTCATATAAACTGTCGCGCATCAAAGGCATGGTAATCAAAATGCATTGGATTGTACATGCAGAAATACGCACTTTTTATTTATGTACCATTGAACTTCTATGAAGTGTTTTGATCAAAGGTGTTCTGTGGTTTTGTACATCTCGCGCTGTTTTCAAATCAAATACGGTTTAAAAGATGAGTTATGAAATTATATTTTACGGTCATTTTATTATATCGTGAGTGCAATATGTATCCTGTTTTCATTCTCTCATCACTTTGGGTTAGTATATTTCCCCTTTCATTTCACGCAGAAAAAAATCTAGAAATAGATTCTTTCACAGTGTCAGAATCTTTTGACAAAATTATATGTCTAAATTTTGGTACTCAACGAAGCATGTTACTATTTCTATAATGAACCTTACGCATTCTTCATTGCATGCACGCAAAATTATTTTAGCGATTTCGAATAGGGTATCACATATTTTGTCATATGGATTTGGAAGATTGCTTTCCATAAATTTGAACTATACTCACGTAATACTCTTAAAAGATATATCATTTTATTTCAATGCTTATTATTTTGAGAACATTCGTCTGCATCGATTAAATTCTTTTGCTGAATTAACACCCGGACGCACGAAGGTAGTAGGATTTGTTTACGATACGGTTAAGTGAGTTTCTTCTTACCCACTGCTTTTAAACAAACAACAGTATTTTGATGATAGAATCAAATGAGTTATACTTTTAGTTTTATTCATACACTAAAACAATGTATAAATATAATAAAATACATAAATGTTTCATCAATTTTAAAACTACTTGTATCAAATATGAGATTTACATCGTTTCCGGAGATCATACGTACTTGTTTTCTCAAATAATACGAAATAATTGTTATCTCCCAGACGTATTTTTAACTTTTAAAAATATTATTCACTTCAATTCAAGAGTGCGATGAAAAATCTATCTTCTCTAAACATGTCTGAAAGATAAAAATAAACACTAGAAGTTTTTTGAACCACAAAAATATTTTCAGAAATTGTCATGCACGTGACCCGAGGTCATGCGTACCAGGCAGTGCCGTCTAAAGTCAGTCGAGTTGATATCTCCTACACGACGACATTCCCCCACTCCTATACGATACTCTTACTTTCTCGGGGAAAGGAAAATAGATCTCGATACTGGCTCTTTCTTTCCCGGACGATAAGAATAGAATACGATTTCAAAAACCCTCGTGCTGACGGAGTTAAAGTCATAATGATTATAATTAGTATCAACTGCATCTTCTTGAAATAATTTACAATTAGACGCAACATAAGTATTGTAGACAGGCAAAGGCGGATCTAGACCGTGATCAAGGGTGTGGCTAACCAGGGAGCATTTTAGTTTAAAAGTTATGATTCTACAACACAAATATTATAAATATTACCTATACATAAAATGCATCAAATAAATAATTAACAATCTGTTATTAATAACAATAACAATATTTATTTAAGTTATTAATATGATATTAATTTGTATTAATCTGGTATTATTAATAACATTAAAATTTTAGTATTAATATCAATAAAATTATATTATTAATAACAATAAAACTAAATTATTAATAATAATAATTATAACTAATAACAATTATTACTCTGGTGAAACTTTTAAAGGAATGCCATTTACCAATTTCTATTTCATCTGTTAAGTGTTGAGGTCCAATGGGGAAGGCAATAGTCCCCTTAGCCCCCCTCAAAGATACTGCAGACAAGCAACGACTTCAACTTCTGTTTGATTGGTAATATATCATGTCATAAAATTTTTCGAGACAAATAGAAAACCGCCACATTTGTAAAAAAAAATTGTTTACTGGAAGTGTATTTACTATATATTACATCAGCCTAAGTGAAATTTCACTTGTTTGGCAAAGCCGAAGTAAAATATTCTATACTACACTACTTCTTCAGGTTAATGTTTCTTGAGGCCTGGAAAGAATATATGAATGTAAATGCTTCAACAATACAGTGCTGAAAATGGAAGCCAGATAAATGAACATAATGAAATACATAGTTAGGAGAACTTTAAAATAGCATCAAACATCAAATTGCATTTACGTAATACATGTTTTACGGTATTCCTTCACTCCCATAATTTAATTAACACTTCACTTAAAGTTGAACACTTATAAAAGCACTTATATGTGCATTAGTTTGGGTCACTAGTTTAAGGCAAAGGACAACAAAAACATTATTTCCCCACACAAATGAGAATTGCAATATTTTCAAGCAATGGCATTCAAAAAGACTTTGATTTAATTTCTGTTATTATTCTACATGTCGTAAATAAATTCTGGTTGCTTCCTTCCGATCTTTAATTTTGAGAACAATTTTTTTCTTTGTTTTCTATTCCACTTGTTCATTTCTATTCATAAGCGACGTTTATTTCTAGATGTGTTTTTTTAGACCATACGTAAAAATGCTGAACTATTGAAAATATTTATAATGCAGACGGGTTCAATGTACTCTGCGTGTTCCACTGATGAAATTGCGAATTTTAATGAAGGATCGGTGATAGATCTTCGTTGGGGAGAGACATGAGTGATGGGAATCCTCGAGATGAGCCAAGAGTGGGCAGGAGCTGAGAGGTTGTAAACAAAGAAAGACGCTCGGCGCGTGGTCGGGTCATCGACCTCGCGTGCTCTGCTAAAGTCAGAGGACGCCAAGGGAGAGTATAGCCAACCACTGTGCTTAATGCAGATTGAGTACGCCATGTTTCGCTTAAATTTACCTTTGGGCGCGGAAGGTGGAAGACAGCTGACGATCAAAATATGGAGAGTTCTCCGTAATTGGCCCAATTAAGCCTCTATTTTTGCCTCGTGAAATTACCATTTGTTTTTCATACTTTAATATGTTGAATGACCTTAATATGTTAAAAAGTTAGATAAGTCTTAATTAAACATTATTTTTGTTATATATGTCACGTTCTAATGTACACATTTTCATTATCATGCTCGTCTCATTTGTTAGTAAAAAATTGAGAAGCTTCAGACTGTGCCTGTACTCTCCCTTAACGTACTCTGGCAAAAGCCTCCTCTCACAGTCAGTCAATAATGTAATTTTCTATTCAATATTTCATTTACATTCCACGGAACATAACAAATGTGTTTTGAACTATTCACATCTCATTTTTAATTATAGCCATTCACATCACACAAGCTTATTTTACATATTTTATTTCAAAAGACGTGTGTTTTTGTAATACTAGGTTTTACAAAATACTGACCGTTAAAACATTTTAATCAGAGTCTAAGAAAATATTTTAATACAGGTATAAACATGTCCTTAATATTTAAGTTAAATAATTTAATCATCATGATTCGGTGATCGGCGTACAAGTTACAACTCACCACATATGGGGCTCAGAGAAGCACCTGATAATGAATGTTGAATAGATAAATACCATATCATAAAAAATGAAACGTTTTGCATGATTATTCGTGTTGAAATGCGCAAAATTTCTTAATATGTAAACGTGCTCTTCATTTTCTCCTCCGCAGAACGTTCCCTTTCGCTACGATCGAGTTGCCATATATTGCACATTATAGGCCAATAATCATGTAGGGAATGTGAGAATTCATTTATTATAATTTTATTGTATTTATTATAATTTTAAATGTATTCGTAAAATGTATTTTTCGCTTCTCAAATTATCATTTCAATAATATGTTTCATCCAGTTCAGGAATAACTTTAACTACTGAATTCGAATGTCGTATTCAAGAGATCTCAAAACAATACAAAATGTGAACAAAACCATAGTTCACTAATAGGCATTGTATAATTTTTCAATTAGTAATTTTAACACCAAAAAAACAACAACACTGACTTAACTCTTCCATTTGAATCAAAACAAGACTATGATATCTGTGTTCTTTAATTATTTTTCAGAGAAAAGCATTCATTTATAGAAGTTAATTAATCAGCACTCTTCTACCAAATCAGCAGAAGAGACCAACCCTCGTATAAAATGCTATGAAAAAGTTTTTTTTTTTTATTTCCGAAAGTGTGAAAATATTTAGCATAACCAAGTGTGAATTCAGTACGAGGCGGGGTTTATTTACACCAATTTTCAATACAAAATATTAATCATTATTTATTATAATGATAATGATTTTAACAACAACAGTTTCTTTTAAAGTTTAAAAACACATAATAAATAATAAAGTGATCAGGAAATTAAAAAATTTATCTTTTAATTGTTGAGGAATTAGAAATGCTCTGCTTTTGCAGTACCATCCCCGTCCGACAAAAATAAACCCTGGACCCTTCCCTGAATTTCCTTCAAAGTTATGTCGATACGTTTTGGACGTCCAACTAAAATCATATAAGATAGTAGTAAAATAATACTATTACCTAGTCCATTAATTATGATATAATTAGATGTTATAATGCTATTAATTATTCGTCACATGATTGTATGTAATAATGTGTTTATATTAACTCCAGGTTTTAATAATCACAGTAGTAACGAAGAATATGTGATTTATGAAAATAAATAGCATTTTAAGGAATGAAGAAAAAAAAGCGTTACTTCTCGATTTTTGTTAATATCATTTTGAAGCCATCATTGCGTCTTTACGAAGAGCAGTCTATCTGCACACCCGGTGGACTCTGCTACTTTGGCAATAGCTGCAGGCCGTTACGAAGAAAGAACTGTCCCCACTCCTTCACCTTCCCTTGTCTCCACGTGAGCTTTCCATATTTCATGAGACCGGTAGCATCGCCGCTCGGTCCTTTCCTAGCCACATAAATCATAGTGAGGAGGAGGAGGAAGATGGTCCTGCCCGAGAGCGTGTGAGAGCACGCTTACTCTCCCTCCTTCTCTCTTTCTCTCTCAACGCAGGCATCTTGGGAGCAAGGCCTCCAGAGCCCAATTAAGATCACCCCTACCACTCTGCTCTGACTCACACCTCTTGTGCCTAACATTTTAGCCTGTAGGAACATTGTGTCACTTTATAGTTTTGTTAAGTCCAAGGAATTCTTACTAACTGACTTACCATAAATAAAATAGGATCCACATTTTATTGCGTCCTACGAAAAAATGCTTCAATACTCTGAAAAGGTAAAGTTCTCGAATTTAATATGAAAATCCCCATCAGAAAGGTGCAGTTATGAATGATAAATTTCATTCCTTAACCCTTAATGCCCGAGATGTGCTCCACAGGCACCGTGAAATTTTGTCATTGAATATTGACACCATTATTTGATTTGCGGACTCAGGTATCGCAGTACCTTTCATTCTATTGCTTAGAACGAGGCCTGTATGTTTAGATGCTCCAGACGGTAGCAGCGCTCTTGTAAAGGATAAGAATGATGGTGAGGCACGACGATGGGCGGATGATTTCAAAGGGATACTTCCTAGCTATTTCATGATTTTGCTTCGTAGGAATAGGGATTGTTGCTAATACGTGAAATAGGTGTCTCAGTTATTGGTAAATCCAAGAAAAATCCATAATTGGGTCATTTGTAGGCATAAAATATCAATTAGTGACCCCGATATTGCACTGTGTAATTAGCCAACAAAGCAGATTATATTGTATTATTATTATTATTATTATTATTATTATTATTATTACATAGTAAATGTGCTATTACATTGTGCGATGTGTACAAACCTCATGTATACTACGAAAATAATACGTTTTAATTATATTTTAGATGTTTTCCATTTCAGTTCTATTTTATTTATTCAGAATACCTAATAAGATGTAAAGTTTCTGTGATTTTTATGGCAATGCGTCAGTATATAATTGTTCTGGACTTCAAATAAGCATTCAATATATTAAAATATAGTTTCATTACCAAAATAACAAAAGGCATTCCAGTATAAAGGTTTTTGGTTCATATAAGACAGACTACTGGAAGTTATCTATTTTTATGCTTTTTTATTTAGCACTAGCTGACCCGACAGACGTTGTCTTGTCAAAATTTCAACAAATTTGTTTATTTTTTCTGAATTTGTGAAAAGGTATTTAAAATGTATAAACAAAGAAAAACTAGAAAAAGACGTATTTCTGAGAGATCATTGTATCTATTAATGACCAAATATGTCGTTCCTATCTTCAGTTACGATCGAGAGTATACAAAAATTATAACTTTTGAAGCTGTCCGAATTTTCCAACTTTCCTTCGTAACTGTCCCGAATTTTTCCCTGAAAACTTTTCCAGGACCATTATGAATAAAACAGAATTGCATACATCCATCGTTCGAATTGTGAGTTATAATCTCGAGTTCATACGAAAATATAGAATAAGCACTTTTAGTTTTTCCAGAATTTTCCAATTTTCCGGACAACTTTTCCAATTTTTCTTTCCCTAAAAAACTTGTTCTGACTATTACAAACATTTTAAAATATTTGACAAATCGGACCCGCCGTTCTCAAGCGATGCGCTTACTAACGAACATAATTTAATTTTTATTTATATAGATTTGTAAGTTTCCAAAATGATCCATGACTCCAAGTTAATCTTTTAGCACATAATAAGATGCTCCAAAATTATTTTGATCATTTATTACCCTTATAACTCTATAAAGCGATATTAAGCGACATTTTGACACCAGTGCCTCACAGCCACAATGTCGGCCCAAAGCGCCAAAAAAGGTATGTTGGGCATTGAGGAGGGTTAAATATCATTAACAAAGACGTTCCACAATATTGAAAATAGGGTCATTATTTCACAAATTAATTGTTTTTTCTGGACCAACTAGAATAAACATCCATCTACCAAACATATTTGAACATTGCCACTCACCTCCAGAATCAAATGGTTGTGCAGGGATGTTCCGAATACTTCGTAAGCACGTAGATGGAAACGTCTGAAAGAATATAATCCTGTTGAAGTAAAGAAATAGAGTAAGATCGACATTGCCCATCCTCAGGACATCGCAAGTTTGTTTAATTCTCACTTCTCAGAAGTTGGTAAAATAACGAACTCAATATATCCAAATCAATGTCCTCCAATTATTACCACCCACATACCCAATTCTATGTTCACTTCCGAAACTAACGCCAGTGAAGTCATGGGAATCATCAGCTCCTTAAAAAACAAATTTTCACGAGGCATAGAT